>JANTNT010246921.1:0-14055 GCA_024752375.1 Entacmaea quadricolor
TTTGGGGGAGGGTCACAAATTTTTTATTCCACACCAAAAGGAATTCCTCCCGCCCACCCCTCCCCTTCTAAAAAATTCAGTTCTTTCTCGTGGCACAACATGGAATATCCCACTTGTCACTTGTATTTCCTTTGTATACACACTTGCCTAAAAGCTCATGAGAACATGAAGAAAATAAAAGTGACGCATGGAATATTCAGCGGTGTTCCACTCGAAAGCACTGCGTTACTAGTATTTATTTATTTTATAAAAAAGACGACACTTTTGAGTTTTGAAACTGACATGTTTCTGTAGTTACAAATGCCATCTTCAGAGTAACACAAGACTAAATTGAAACACACATATTCTTCGTTTGCAATAGACGTCATAGCGGCCATGTTGGAAAATTTTTACAAAAGAACTTCAATTAATTCTTTTGTTATATCTTCCAACATGGCCGCCATGGCTTTTGTGATATTACTCCCATGGGAATGATTGCAAACCAAGAATATACATAGTGAAGAATAATTTACATAGATACAAAGGCTAATATCTATGTAAGTTATTCTTCACTATGTATATATGTGTGTGTGTGTGTGTTTCCATTTAGTCTTGTGTTACTCTGAAGATGGCAGTTGTAACTGCCGAAACATGTCAGTTTCAAAACTCAAAAGTGTCGCCTTTTTTATAAAACCCATTGTTCATTTGCTACTATTTCGTTCTTTTGCTTATTTATTTATTTATTTATTTATTTATTTATTCGGAGAAAGTGAACGACACTTTGAAAACTATGTTTTACTTGATATGTTACAGTACAGGAATGAAAAGGAAACGACACTGTATATATATATATATACACCCTACTGCTGTATAAAGAAATTGAAAAGAACTATTGTATTATTTTGAGATTTATTTATTATTGTGGCCTAGCTAGTTTAGCTTTTTAGTTATTCTAGGCCACACTGTAACTTAACTTTGTTCTCTTTTAGATTATATTTCTTTCTGTAAACTTGTAAATATGGTACAAAATAAAATATGTATGTATCCAGTCCCGCCTCGTCTACTTGGAGCCACCTGTTATGGTCACTACCGTTCCTTCGGGAACGTTAATCTATTGTTTAATCGTTTTTTACCTTCTGATTTCTGTTGATCGTCCTTCACCGGGCAAACCAAGTGCTTTAAAATCCTAAGCGCCATCAGAACACCACAAGCCACGGTTGGAGAAGAGTTAATCTGGCTTAGTTTACTAGAACAACAAGTATGTGGATATGTAGGCACTCAATTTACAGCTGCAAAACAGTCTTTAAGCATTATTCTGTCGAGAAGGGGTCAACCGTAGAATGTGTAGGCTGGGGGTGGAAGCAGCTGAGGCAAGGTCAGAGATAGCACATAATTTTACATTTGTACAGTGCTGTCTCTTCACATCAAATCACTTTACAAAATAATAACTGCATTCGCTGCTAATCTATTGGACATACTCTTTGCAGTTGCACTACGAAGCAGGAATGCGATATGTAGAGACCTTGGGAAGAACACTCCCTTCGTAGTCACTACCAGCGGATTCAACAGTGAGCACGCGAATGGCAAACTCACCCTCCCTCTAAAATTCTTAAGCGCCATACACCACCACCCTAAGCCAAGTCGTTACATCTGGGCTTAGGTTGTTGTTTAATACTTTCCCATATATTAATTTCTCCGAACATGAATAAAAGGGTTTTTAGTCTAGTTTCATACCTCATATCACAGGGCTCAGAGGAGAAATACTTATGCTTGCGCGACGTACGAATTTATGTATTTATTATAAGAGCGTTCGAGTGCACGACATAACATTGATCGCCTTTCGATTTTTTGATTACCGCAGGAAAAAAATTATCGGAGGCACTGAGATATTATATTGGCAAGGTCGATATATGTGTAAGTGGAATTTTGTACGGGACATCACGCGCAATTCACGGGAAAAAACGGGTCTCGCGCACAACACCTCTGAGCCCTGTGGTCATACATATACAGCTTATCTCACAATCGTTATCGGTTTTAAAATATTAGAACTTAGAACATACAATAGCCATACTTTCGAACAAGAGAATGTTTAAAACATCCCAACTAGTTGCGTCTGTATACATATTATTAACTGATTTCCCGTGGGGTTTTTTCGTCTTAGCTTCTATGTTCTATGATTTTGAATCGGACAACGATTATGCAATTATCTATATACATTCATGATGTTACCTTTGAATATATTGTACAAGCTTAGTGATGCTTGACCTGTCAAACGTTAAGTCTTTGATAGGATCCAACCAGTGTGCTAATTCAGCCAATGGAGACTCTGCATCGACTGGTGAGAGTAAATTTGTAACACCGTTGAGAAAGAGTAGGCTTGACTTTACTGACATTTCAAGCGTTTTCCCTTCGTGGCAGTAAAAAAGAGGAAGGAGAGACAGTGATGTCATTTATCTACTTAGGTTCTCTCTTTTGTTACCATAATTTCTGACCAAGCCAATAGGCCACTTCCAAAAAAGCTCCGATTCCTGCAAACAATAGTTTGAAGTCGAGGATTCGTGCAAAAACACGGCAATATACGAAGACTTCGCACGAAGCCTCGACTTGAAAGTACTGTTCGCGGGAATCAGAGCCTATCCTGGAAATGACCTATTTTGTAGCCAGCTGAGTTAATCACGTCCCCTGAAAGGAGATATGGACTATCTTGATTAGCATTGATCTTGGCCTTTAAGTCATATGCAATGGGAAATGCTAATCAAAATCCTTGACTCTGGTTGGTTGACCTTGAGTTTGACCTGAACGTTAACTTAGCTGGAATTTTTTTTTTTTTTGCTCTTAAGTCGTGACGTTTATTACATTTTTACATTGCGATGTTTTCAAATCTTGAGGCGTTGACTTACGTTTTTCTGTGATAGCAAGTAGCCGAGGGCCAAGTTTGGATAATATCTCTACATTCTCTGATGCTGAAACAGAGTGAAAATATGAATGGTATTGCTAATAACAGTTCAACATGACTCTACGTTTTATCGTTTTGGTATCAACCATACGCTGCAAGACAAAAATCCGCTCAAAAACAAACGTGAATTTAATATAAAATTCCATATCATATTAGAATCTCGCGCGCTCATTGGCTTAGAGGTGTGGGGATTTAGCAAGGAATTCAACAACAAAAAGTTTTTTAACCCATGCAGACTGAGAAGAAATCAAATTCAAAATAACACAAAAATATAGAAAAAAACTGTCCATATGGGATTCAAGACCAGGAAATTCCAAGTTGAATTTCACTCAAAAAAACGATATCAAACTCGTCACCTCGCGACTTGTGCAATATCGCTTTTCTCGTGAAATTCAACGTGGAATTTCCTCGTCATCCAATGAATTTTCCTATAGAACTAATCTTCTTGGAAGGAAGTGTCTCAAGCAGGAGGCTCCCTGTCTCAAGCAATAAAGATTATTGCTCTTTAAAACGACTGTTCTCTATAAATTGGCAGAGACCTCAAAATGAGAGAAAAACTAACCGCGCAAAAGATTGTACAGATTTCTTACAGCTCATCAACGGTCGCCGATAAGTTCTCCTCTTTTTAATTTGTTTCATTTTATTTTCTCACAATAACTTTTATTAAATTCTCTGTAGTATTCAAGTAACCGAAATCAGCCTAAACCAGAGAGCAGGCCATGGAAAATCAAAACGCGATGTAATTGGCCAAAAAACAAAAAGAAATTAGCCAAATTTGTACAATTAATTCACAAAATGTAGAACATTTTACTGTGCAATGCGCCGTACCGTGAACACTCACACAAATTTTTGATTTCTTTTTGACATATTTTTGACATAGTTTTGACAACTTTGATGCCTATTTTTACCGCAAAACCAATCAACTATGAGCGGTCTACTTTAAATATTCGATGGGCGGAGTATGGAAGAGGTTTGAATACGATATAACGATGTAAACCGACAAAGCCCGTCTGGGAACTATATGAATGTCTAGACGGTGACAAAATGAAACGAGCCGACTTGTTTTGGCCCACCTCTAACCATCAAAGTTGTCAAAAATATGTCAAAAAGAAATCAAAAATTTGCGTGAGTGTTCACGGTACGGCGCGTTGCACAGCAAAATGTATTTTTGCTACTAACATTTGATAGTGAGTAGGATAAGTACGGAGGCATATCTACTGGATACACATTTTTTAAGCTTCACATCATCTGTGGGGTCACCTGTAAGAAACATAACATCATTCATTACGACTGTATGGACATGGCCTCTGGGTTATGGCAACACTATGAGCACTCACAAGTAGACTCTAATCCTACAACCTGGTAACGCAGATGCGCTACACACAATGTTGTTTTCGACTGAGAAGATTTTTTATTACTGCATAGGGCTTAAAAGAGTTGTGCGAGCAACCCATTCCCCCCTCCCCCTCCCCCTCCTCCCCGTGAATTGCGCGCGATAGAGCAGTTTTCTATGAGTGGGAAACATACCGTGACTCTTAAATAGTTTTCGTATTCAAGCATTGTGATTGGATGGTGTCTGTTTTCTCACTTTCGGATTGGTTCAGAACAGAAGCCATTTAAGAGTTATGCTACCGTACGTTTCCCACTCGTACGAAAACTGCTCACCGTTTCCCACAGTGATTTGAGCGCGATATCCTGTATGAAATTTCGCTGGACAAAATGACATTGAGATGGAAGAGGCTTAATACATTATGTGTTCCGCCTCTGATAATTTTGTCCTGCAGTAATCACACAACCAGAATAAAGTTGTATGCATGTCGTACGAAAGCTCTCGGGACAAATGCGAATAAAATACGTTCATCGCGCGGGCACAAGTGTTTCTCTACTGAGCCAGAGGGCCCTTATAAAGCCTTCGTTTCCTTGTCTATTCTTACCTGTCGGCTCAACAAATGGTAACAACGAGGCCAGATTAGCGTCCATACTCATCACAGAAACTACAGCGGCTTTACCTGAGATCAGAGCAAATAAGTGAGGGTTATTGACCTGAAAGTAGCAAATTAATGTCTATATATCATATATTTAACATCAGTGTGAGAACTTTTTGGGTTAATCTTTGTTGTACTACAAGATCATCTCTGAATTGGAAATTAGCAACTCGTAACCAAACAACCAAAATAATACCAGAAGACGACCTTTTAACTTGGGTTTAAATGTTTACCCATTATAGACCACATGTCATTCTTTCATCAGTCCTCCACCCCTTACGGCTCCCAATTCCCTTCATCAGTCCTCGGGTACCCAGGGTGCCGGGTACCCCCTCCCTTTACGGCTCCCAGTGCCCTGGGTACCCGATGATGCATTTCTTTGAGCAGATAACACTTGGGATCAAACATCAATATACAGATATTAACTGAAATACATAATGTTATTGCAATATGTTTGAAATTAGAAAACATGATGCTCAAATTAAAAAAAGTCTATCGGCAGCCTCTCACTGACTTAATTTACAAATCAGAGGAACGATAATGTAGAAATTAGACTTAACGCGACTGCTGGATATGATAATCCCCAGACAGGAGCTTCTCCAGGATACTAGTACTAGTGGTCTTAAAGGGGTAATCTGATGATGATGAAGGAAACTGTCAAGTGTTCTAAAAGAGAACAAACCCAATATCCCACTCTTGAAAGGCTAAAGTAAACAATCCTACCCGTGTCGGTACGTGGTCGGTAAGGAGTCGGCCAACCACTTACAGTCACGTGACAGCAAGACTGAAATTCAGTCTGGCGTGCAGAGAACTCGGGAGAATTCTATTTTTACTTTGACTGGCCACTGGAGCAGTTAATGTTACTAATATATCAGATTTACTAACCTATCATTGTAAATGTCATAGAGTAGAGAGTATGCAGTGTTGACAGAGTGTAGGCCCCATCAAGGTCTGTACCAGATATGCCTTGAATAAATAATCAACATACATATATACATAATATACCAGTTAACAAGACTAGTGATTATAAATAATTCAGACAAGCCAGTTCCAAATATGCTCACACAGACTTTTCTATTCTTTCACTATTCCCACTCAAAGTTGTTGTCAGATTTTCCATTCCCATTTTTACATTTTTCCACTCTGATTTTCCCTGGGAATTCAATCATGACAGCATGGATAACACTAGAGCAATATCTATTATAAAATAATTTTAATAGTACGCACGCTGTGATTGGCCGATTAGCCGTGTTTCATTTGCTTGTCAAGACATGGCTTTTACCGGCGGGCGCGCGTCAAAATTTTTGTATTTTCCCGCCTTTTTATGTCTTTTTATTCAATATGTTTTGTAATTTCTTCTTATACAAGAGAAAATCAGAGAAAAGGAATTATTTTATAATAGAAATTAAACACGCTTTTTCCGTGTTTTGACACGCTAATGAAACACCTCGGTATGTTTAGGAGAATTCTCGAGCAGGTCCAAACACTCGATCTGCGGTCTCGTGTTTGGACTGATCTTCTCTCGAATTCTCCCAAACATACCTCTGTGTTTCATTAGCGTGTCAAAACACTGAAGGCGTGTTTCATTTCTTAATTATACATAAGACATTATAGGCCATCAGCATTGAAAGTCATTAAATTACAAAAAAGATTATCTTCTTACCAGTTGACAGAGAGCTATTCAGCTGATCCACTGCCTGCAGTGCCTTTATTAAAAGGAAAATTAATATCGTTATTATAAGCTGTTTTGAAGTGTTAAAAGAAAGAGTTAAAGTATGAAGAAAGTGGAGATGAAAAAGCAAACTTTGAAGTCGATATAAATAATACACCAATTTAGCTAAACTAAGTGAAGTTCCATTTCAGTCCACACAACTATTCAATTCAGTATCACAATAATACACCAATCCTGTATTGTTCTACCTCCCTAGTTACTGTTGCTATGTCGGACAAGCTAAAATGTATTTTTGATATACAGCGCAGAACAGAAACCGATTGCTGAAAATTGTTAATGTCTGTCTTAAAATAAATGCATTCTAAAAGTACATTAAGAAAAATATTGATAACTACGAAAGAATCGTATGAATTTGAGTTTGTTGGTCGGACATTCTATATTCCATTGGGAAAACAACCCATTGTTTGGTTGTCATTCAAAAAAAGCCGGGGATTGGTGTATTGTTTAGAAAAAAAAGAGCAAAGTGAGGAATTGTTTACATGAAAGAAGGTTGACCCTAGTTCTGAGGCTAATATTTTGTCTTATGTGTCCCAAGAGAAAAGAAAACAAAAGACTTGTCCCTTTACTAGGATCACCGGCCTACCTTCATGTAAATAGTTTCTAAATGGATATATATAGTACCTGTAGATGATAGATTAACAACAAGCCAAGGTGCTGTGGCGTACAAAGGTCTGCTGTGGTACTGTTTCTAAGGAACTCATGAAGAGGAGGTGCTTCACTGTGATGGATGTCTGTCTCCTAAAATATTACAAACATGAAGTAATTTCCAAACTTTACTGACCGGGTTTAATAATTATAATCAATGACTCTTCATACATTTATGCTTTAAACTCTGAATAAGTTAAAGAAAAAACGAAACATGGTTTAAGGAGCCATATATTTTAAGGAGGGGCCGATGCAGTAATTAATCAAGGGGGTATCCCAAATGAAGAAATGTATATAGCGATATTATAATGTCATAAATGCTTCTTAAAATGCGTAAGAGTAATTAAGGTGTGTGGGGTTGTCCAGTGAGCTGCAGGACACCTTCCTGGATCTGCCCCTGTTAAGCTAATAGAGATTGAATATGTCAAAAAATTTCCAGTCACTCCAGAAAAAATGAATGTTTGCTTGCAGTAATTATAGGCCATTTACTGACATCTTTTGCAAAAATATTTTTATTAGAGAAATCAATATAACCCGTAGTTATCATCAAAAACTAGCCACGTTGTTGTCACTCAAAGGTATGTTATACAAGGCGATCTGTAACAACGAAAATCAATCTCGTGTAACCTAGCATGCAGGACAATTTTCTTCGCAATATCTCTGTCACGGCAACATGTTGCAAGTTTTAGACGTGGCAGTTTGCAACGATTTTCTAAGCCGACAACAATGTTCTGAATCACTGTTGCAAATCGACCCGGGTAATATTACCTTAAATCCAAGTATGGATGAGGTCAAAACAAGGAAAAGTATTTACATGTCAGAAAACTTCAATTCTCAAGAAGAACACTCTCTTGTCCTTCCTCCAGTTCGGGAGTAGTACATTTTCGAAATTGACTCCAACGAAGGACTAACGTCCGAAACGTCAGTTTCTCATGTCCTACCCACGGTGCTAAAGTTACTTGCTACGACACTTTTCATTTTCGAAATCGTTAAATACCGATGTGTTCCTTGGTTACAGACACCCGTACTTAGGCTTAGCCTCATTTTTTGTAGATTATTCATATATTCCATGAAGACCCGTGGAATTTTAAAGTGGTTCTATTGAAAAGGTTTTGCATTCTTTACTTCACCGTTGGTATTTGTGAATATTTTGACGTTGAATGAGGCTAATGCTGTATATATGCGTCTGTAATCAAGGAACGCAGCGGACTTCGACGAATTCGAAAAGGGACTATTAGTGCTAGAGGATATACCAGTAGATAAGCTGAATGCCATAAAACAGAGTTGATTTTATTGATGGGAAAACTAATGGTACTGTAGCTCTCAAATGGCTTTCAATCTCAACCAAACAACGAGCACAAAAAAAAGACCCTGTCCAATCAGAGTGTTGCTAGGATACTTACAGTTGTCTGAGTGAGAACTCTAATAAGACCACTGACTGTGTCAGGGTGAGAAGACAGAAAGAGCAATCCTAAAAAAAATTAGTAAAATATTAAAAGCAAACAGTAAATATTAAAAATAAAACTTTTATAACTATCTTGGTTTATGGTTATATAAAATAGCTCTCGACCTCTCCCAAGCTCCATTCATGTTTAGGCATAAGCATGGGCACTATTTTCCAGTTGTTAATTATGGTGATATTCATTTTTTAGGAGGGTGGGCCTGAGGAATCTAAGGGAGGGTCACCAAATATTTATTAGTTGTAAAAGGGGGGTCCATCATTGTTTTCCTTCTTGAAAAGAGATGTTGGAGTAAAAGAACACTGCCATGTAGGGGAGGGATCGTGACTTTTTAGCTCTACTTTTTTGTGGGGGTTGCAATTTTTTTATTTAACATCCAAAGGGATTCATCTGGCTCACCTCCCTTCTAAAAAATGAATGCTCCCTAGAGGGAATAAAAAAGGAAAAAGTCCTGGACATATTCTTTATGTTTCACTGCACAAGATACCCACTTTCAGTGGGTTCACTTAGCTTAGGATTATCAGAAAGTTGATTACTCTATATTTTGGGAGTCCTACATGATCTGTGTGTAAACTATCCTCACCTCTCTGGGTCTGAAGAAGTAGGAAAATCAGATCTCTTACTCCACAGTAGACCAATGGATGACAGCCAACAGGAGATGACATCAGTACAGCAATGGATTCTAACAACCGTCTATATCAATATCAACAAGGCTTTCGTCAAATACAGTACCATCTTTACAGCTCACCCATCATCTTTTCAAGATACCTTTCCCAATTCCCTTCAGTGGCCACAAAACAAGCAAGCATGGGAAGCATTGACTCTCACCACTGACGTCCAGGGTTTGAATCCTGAGCTTGGAACTCATGTGAGTAGAGTTGTTAAAAAAGAAAACTAGTGATTAATCTAGTTTGAGCTGCGTCGGTGTATAATACATAGAAATGATGGATGAGTTGTAGGTAATTTGAAACACCGTGAATAAAAATTTTTTATTCATGGTGTTTCAAATTACCTACAACCCATCCATCGTTTCTGAGTGGAGTTGCTTGTTGATTCTCTCCCTTGCTTCAAGAGTTTTTCTCAGGGTTCTTCAGTTTCCCTCCCTCCACAAAAATCAACACGCTAAATTCCAATTTGATCTGTGAGTTAGCTGCACCTGATCAGCTTTGTGGTTGTTTCAGGGTTTGATCTGTCAGTTAGTCATGCCCTGACTTTGATCAGTCTTGTGGTTGTTTCAGGGTTTGATCTGTCAGTTAGCCATACCCTGACTTTGATCAGCCTTGTGGTTGTTTTAGGGTTTGATCTGTCAGTTAGCCATGCCCTGACTTTGATCAGCCTTGTGGTTGTTTCAGGGTTTGATCTGTGAGTTAGCCATGCCCTGACTTTGATCATTCTTGTAGTGGCTTCAGGGTTCAATTAAATTGATCCCAAGACAGCTCCAAGTGTCTTTTTTCATTCACTTACTGTATTTTAGCAAAAACTACTACTACACAGACAACAGTCAATGTCCAGTCAAAATAGACATTTGACTAGTCAATGTGTTCTCTTGCTAGTCATGTAGACAGACAGACAGACAGATTATGTACATGTATTATATGACCAGCAAAACAGTGATATGCCCAACCCATTTTTCAACTAATTGTTTGTCATGTCCAACATCTTACTGGCCATTATTATGCCCTATAAAGGTGATCATACATTTTGCAGATGTGCAGTAAAAGCATTATGTACGTAGTCAGGACGGTTTTATATATCACAGCTAGCTCACCTCACAGCAAAAAGCCTGAACAAAACTGGATAAGGGTCCTTTACAGTAGAATCAATAGCTGTGATCTTAGCTGTAGTAGGAAAGGCTTTGATAGGAGGTTGAACCTGAAATAAGACAAACAAAACTTTAATGAAAGTTACTTGTTTCCAGAAATTAGAAACAAGGCTCCATGCATGGTTATCATATCAACCAAAATGTAAACAAAGACTTCCAAAAATGGTTCAAAATAGTGTCAAGAGTGATCAAACTTAGTGCAAATACCAGTGACCAGAGTAATCAAAGACAAGCTAATTAAAAATAGATTCTTATTGGGGAGACAATAGCCAAGGAGCCTTGTTTCCAAGAATATTTGGAAAGGTTTATTACAGGTTTTCATCCATTCCTTAGAGAATAAAATAACCAAAGCCATGGCAGCTTTGTTGGTGCATAATATGTATGCAAGCTGTACACCAACATGGTGGTTGTGATGTCACATGAAAACCAAGAATTACATGTACACACTAGACTTTAGTACATAAGGAATGGTGGGCTGTGAGACATTAATAACAAGTCTTCCCAAAAATGTTGTGTGAAACAGGGGAGTGAGTAAAAAAATTTCCAGAAATGTTGTGTCAAAAGTATAAAGTATGAGACGGTAGGGGGAGTCATCCATAAAGAAAATTGTTTGATGGGGGTGGTGGTCATATATTAAGAAAAAGATAGTAAGGGGTTGTACAATGTATGATTTATCAACAACAATAGGTGATATTCATGGTAGCTGCCATGATGCTTTTCATATTGTAATGTAAATTAGCCACATGGTCTTCCGGGGGGCAAACATTACAAGAAAGATGATTTTTGGAAAATTGGTTAGTTCTATAGATCTAATTTTTATGCTAAATATTTTTGAGAGTATAGTAACCAGAGGATAGCATATAATTTTGAAATTGTTATACTTGCCCATTGCTTTACAAATTCTTATTACTATTAATTTTATAATATTTTTTTTAAACAGTACTGAAAATAGCTCAAACTCCAGTAGTTCATTTATCAAAAAAATTGAAAAACTTACTGTAAAAGTTTAAAAGTACACCAAGAAAGGTTTGCAATCTCTCAATTTTAATTTGCTTGCAGAAACCGTGATTAAAATACAGAAGAAAATAAAAACCAACATGGGCGGTTATTGTGAATATGACCTATTAATACACTAATTCCCAAGAGCCCACCCACCTCAAAAATCCAATAAAAATAAAGTCATGCTTACAATAAGTTCTGGTGCATTGTT
The DNA here is from genome assembly GCA_024752375.1 of Entacmaea quadricolor. Lineage (NCBI taxonomy): Eukaryota > Metazoa > Cnidaria > Anthozoa > Actiniaria > Actiniidae > Entacmaea > Entacmaea quadricolor. The sequence continues at coordinate 11,790 of JANTNT010246921.1, forward strand.
TAAAATGGTGTAGATCTCATCCAGTGCTACTGTTATAACCTCAATGTCATCAATGGATGCTGGCCCATCTTTGACAGTCTTTGTTGATGACATGCCCATGTTGAAATCACTAATGGATGACACTTTCTGTTCTTTGCTTTCTGCACCAGAATCTTGATCTACTTCAGTGTTGTCAAAATCTGGTGTTGTTGTTGCTGTTTCTGCTGTTGCTTTCATTACCCTAATAAAGTATAGTATAATATGTATCTATAGAATTGATTGAATATAAGCCAGTCATGGTTGAAATAACAAGCAGGTAGGAAATATTAATCTAGCAAATACAACTGATGATGATGATGATGATGATGATGATAAATATAGCCATCTAGTTGGCTCAGTTGGTTGACCCAGTCTGTTGTCAGGAAGGTCCTGGTTCAAGTCTGAGCAGGACCAACAGTCAAGGTCTTAAAATAACTGAGGAGAAGATGCTGTCTTTGTAAAGATATCTGCAAATGGTTAGGACTTCAACATGGCTCAAGTGACTATGTTTAATAGAAGTCAGGTCTCTTTTCAACTGGGGATGTTAGTTTATTGGTTCTGACAAGTGTTTCCTGATGAAGTTGATTTATTGATTTAACATTTTGACAGTATCACAGCAAGAACATATTAATATTATAGATATGTCACAATTACCTTTCCACAGTGTTTTGAAATGAGGCCAAGAGTTCATAAAGATGGACCTTCCTTGTCAGGGCTGATGCAGCATCAACTACACGAACAGTCTTGAAAAATAAAAAAATAAACACCAAGAAGGAAAAAACAATTGATAAATTGATAGAAAGTGAATAGGAGACTTGTACCAAGGGTCACATGACCCTGCCCTCTTTAACAAACAAGTAGCAGTCTAAAATAAACTTCAAAAATAAAAAGAAGAAAGTGTGGCTTGGTTGGTTAGTGCACTGACTTCTAAACAAGTATGGCTTGGTTGGTTAGTGCACTGCCTGCTAAACAAGTGTGGCTTGTTTGGTTAGTGCACTGCCTGCTAAACAAGGATGGCTTGGTTGGTTAATGCACTGCCTGCTAAACAGGTGTGGCTTGGTTGGTTAGTGCACTGCCTGCTAAACAAGGAGTCTGTAGTTTGATTCTCAGTGACCTCACACATTTGCTTCAACTTTTCTCTTATCTGACAGAAAAGAAAAAGCTAATACCCTTACCCTTTAGATTTAAATACCCTTTAAAATGAGCACTGATGGAGAGAGAGGGGTAAAGTGTGCACTGTCGGCTTCCTGGGATACCAGCCTCGTGGCTGAAGGAACTACCAACATTAAATAACATGACTTTACCTTTACCTAGAATAGCTTGATATACCAAATAAGTTTTTACTAAGTAAAAAGGTGAAGTAGTTTTAGCTCTTAAAATAAAACAAAGGTCTGGAGAAATTGCATTACAATCAATTGATTATTTGATAGGGATTTGTATTGTTGTATAGTCAGTATATTTTTTCATACAAATCCTTATAAAATATCCAATGCCATCTATGAGCTAAAACACTGCCTTTTTACTAATATTGAGCTGTTTTTTTTTTTAAATTTCAGAAACTTGTTTATTTTGGTGTTGCTACTTGTTTTGAGGAAAGTAGGGTACTTTGTCAGACTACTAAGTGGATGTTGCCTATCACGACAGCCCCTCTTGAAATAGGGGTGATGAATGGTAAAATTGAGTCCCTGGTTTTTAAACAAGAGCCTGAGACTTTCTCTGGATTTTTAATCCAAGACTGAGACATTCTTCAGCCATTTTTGAGCCTGAGACTTTAACAGAAACTTTTTATAAGTGTCTGAGGTTCTGCTGTCTAAGTAAGAATAATAACAGACATGAGTCATCATAATTTGGAAAATCCAAGATTCTGAGATGACAATTTTTGATAAAAATAAGAGACTCAGAGTGCTATTCTAAAAAAATCCTTGACTTTTAGATTCAGTTAAAATTTGACAAGATTCTTTAATTTCTTGACACCATTTGCTACCCATTTCCTATGGCTGGCCATTGCACTTTAAGGTGACTGGCTACTATTGAACGTTCGATTTGAGCCCACGGGGTCACGCGTGCATGAATACTGCTGAGTTTCCATGACAACGTTCAAAATTTTTATAAGGGACCATTGGTGTTTTGAACTTCAACAAGGCAAAACCCTCAAATTTTGCACGGGACTATATATATATATTTTTCAATTTTCAGATTCATCAAGTTCAAATCAAGCTTTACAGAAAATTTAAGAAATTTTTCATGA
>JANTNT010247032.1:0-14048 GCA_024752375.1 Entacmaea quadricolor
ATTTTAATGTCATCTTTCTTGTTATGTGGTTTATTTTGTAATTTATTAAATTTTTGCATTTGGTCCCAGTCCCTTCCGCAACTTCGAAGTGGCTAATACTTATTCGATTGTCTCACGATTATGATCATAACTTAATGAACGCGACGTTTCGACTGCTACTGTTAGTCTTTATCAGGCGAGACAGCGTCATTGAGATTCCTGAAGCTTGGATGCCGACAATTCAGAACACAAATCGCAGTAAGCGTCTAACCAACTAACCAATCACAACGAAGAAGACCGCATACATGATCTCCTGACAAGTATAAAGACAAGCCGTCATCCAGTCTACACCATCCGACTAGCAGTAGTTGTCGAAATTTCGCGTTCATTTAAGCCTGGTTCTCACTTGCGACGCAAGCAAACGCAAGCATAAACGCAAACATAACACAAGTGAGAACAGACGCGACGCAAACATCCAACTATGCGCAGGCGCAGTCTTCATATTCGTCACTATTCTCTCACAGATTGTTCTTGCGCTCGCTTGCGTTTTCGTGTTCTCACTTGAAAAATATCGACGCAAACACCAAAGCAAGCGCAATCACAAGCGCAAGAGAACGAAGGTTTTGTTTTTCTTTGCGTCAGCTTGCGCTTTGCTTCGTGTCTGTTCTCACTTGGTTATGTTCGCGTCTGCGTTTATTCTTGCGTTTGCTTGCGTCGTTAGTGAGGACCAGGCTTTAGCTATGATCGTAATCGTGAGACAATCGAATAAGTATTCTTTATTATTTATCCTCCACGACGAACAATCTTCTTCACTTTAAATGGATTTTTATTGTATTTTTGCAGTTTAAGACAGAGATGGTCTGCTAATTACCGTAGGCAAATGAAAAAACGAGGGGAAAATGATAGTAAAAACTTACTTTATTACTGTTGATTTTCCTATATAATTTCCCTATGGCCTTTGGTAGATAAAGATACAGAGAGCACGCGGACATTCCAGAAAACAGTTTCCGGTTTCGGGCTATCTTGATTCAACCAAACTCATCTTGATTCTTTTCTTTTTTTACTAAGCATCATAATAATTTTTTTTCGATCTCAAAGGAATTCTGAAATGGCAAAAAAGTTGAGAGTTTGGCTGTTTTTTTTTGAATAAAAATTTCGTTAATGCGCGCGCTTATGACGTTAGGCCGTATGCTGAATGGCCTATTTGAATCGTAGTCCATGAGGCGAAAACAGTTTAATTTGTCTGGCAGATGTGGGCCACCGTATTCTAACTCCAATTGTCCTTCTTTAGTAATCATGTCTCCAGTTACTATTAACACGTCATGTGTGTTCTCCTATCGTCTACAGGTGCGGATCTAAAGTAAAGAAATCATTCGGCCAGTACACATTTAGTTTCAGTACGGCTAAAATATGAAACAGTCTTCCAAAAGAAATTAAACAATGAAGACTATCAACTCCTTTATTTTCAAAGAAACTTTGTGATATACCATTATTTGTTTAATGTATTTATCAATATTCTTTTCTTTTGATTTTCTTGTTATTATAGATACTTTTTGTATTTTTCATACATCATGGTTATTCTAAAGCAACCTCGTTCCCAGTCTCTTTTCCTTTCCCTTCTGAGGGAGAAAAAGACCCTGGTTGGGGCTGGTCACGTGTTTACCAGCAAAATAAATGATTGGGGGAGGGGTCCATTGAAATTATATTTTGTACGCTTTTCAAGCGAGAAAGATTTTAACGTTTTCGGTATGGCGCGTGTAAGAACGGTTCTCTTTTCCAAAAAATGAATAAATTAATAAAATAAATAAAAAATAAATAGGGTCCAACTGAAAAAGGGGGGCACCGGCCCACCCCTCGGGTCCGCCCCTGTTCTAGTACACCTTTTAGTCTCGTGTAGAATTATCTTTTACCTGCTAATCTGCATCTTCTTGGGCGCATAGATGTGTTTAACTGATGTGCTTGATTGGCGTCCAATCCATGAGAGCTTCTTTTGACATCAGTATACCAACTCCTTTCTCTTGTCGTCGTTATCTCTTCCGGAGTAAATGGTGGTTTCTCCTTCAGCGAGTTGTATTTTTCTTTGCCCTGTCCAGTGTGTTTCGCTGATACCAATGATGTAGATACCTCTAGTCATTTCTCTTGCTGCCTCTGCAACATTACCACTTTTTGTTCAGCCACAAAGTCCCCTGGGGTGTCCCCTGGAGCTAGGTAAATTAGCTCTTTTGGTTACTGTAGTATATGGACTTCTTACGGGAGAGGGTAATTGCCCAAAGCCCAATCCTCAACCTGGATGACCAGGGGATCTCTCTCTGTCTGTATTGTGTCCTTCGACTTGTTCGGCATGCGATTCCAAGACTCCATCCGACATAGCTCAAGTGGTCAGTGAAGCACGCAAACCGCCCCACCACGGCTGCAAACCACCTATAAATTTATCAAGGCCATTGCAAGGGGGAGGGGGGACCGGGGGCATAGGCGGCGGAGCGGTATAAAAAGGGGGGTGACATAAGAGATTTGTGACGTCATCACTTGAAGACAGCCATGATTTTCACTCTAGCGATTTTCACTTGAAAGACCCAAAATGGAACTTGCGTTGGTCATTCGCTGAATGAACTTGGCGTCTAAGGTCTGTGTATATTTTATGGGACTGCGCAATAATTATCAGGAGGGGGGTTCTAAAATGAGTCCACTACTGCTTAAAGTTAACCTAAACCCCCCTTTACAAAGCCCCCTCCAGGGTTAAAGCTGAAAATTACTAGCCCCCTGCTGACTTTAAGACATTTTTTCAGATTTGGTGTGAGCGAAGCGAGGATATGTTTGAGACTTCTTTCGACCAATAAAGATTTTTTTGTGCGAGCGAAGAAAGGCTTATTTTATTCTTGAAAAGTAAGAATTTTTAATGAATGAATGAATGAATTTTGATTATTTCAGCAAATACATTTGCATTTTATTAACCCCTTCTTTTTATTAAATAATTTAGGCCGGCATTGTTCCCACCCCCCATCCCCTTTGGTGTATTACCTCAAGCTCCCCCTATAATTATTTCGCAGTCCCTATGGCAGTGCTGTCTCTTTTTGTTGTATAAGAATAACTTTCTAGAGACGTTTTCGTTGATACTGACGCAACTCAAAGTAGTTCATCCATGTCCAATACTCCCGACCCGGGTAAACTCGTCAGTTGAGTTAGTTCTTCTTTAAAAAAGACGTCATGAATATTTAGGCCCTGATGCGTTTTCGAGCGTATCAGTGTGGACGGGTGAAATCGCGAATCAATCTCGTACCCAGAGCCCGCGTAATTTTCGGCCTGCGGCGAAGAACGAGGGCTCTGGTATAATCCAAACCGGAACAACAGATTTCTTGTGGATCCGGTTTTAGGGCTCGTCCTAAAATTGGATCCACAAGAAATCTGTTGTTCCGGTTTGGCTTATACCAGAGCCTTCGTTCTTCGCCGCAGGCCGAAAATTACGCGGGCTCTGGGTACGAGATTGAACTCGAATACGGTCGTTTTGACCAAAGTGCGCAGATACTGCCTGGAAATTCAAGCTGTGTTTCTGTTTTCTGTTAACATAATCTGTTGAGCCATTTCGGATAGCTGCTTAATCTCAATATGAGTTCCGTTTTTGTCCGAGAACTACGCCTCGAAGAACTTGAAAGTACTTCTTTAGGCAGAGAAAGAAGTTTAAACAAAGAAAGATTAAACTGTAAACAAGCGATCAAAGCCAAAGAAGGCTGTTTACATCCGCCATGTTGAATTTTTATGGACGTGAAGACTGTATCAGAGATTAGGGACGCGGTTACCTTAGGTAACTCGAATACTTACAGTGATACGGACTCCGGAAGACTATTACACAAATCAGATCTGAAGCCGTTTTCTCAGGAAGCGTGGCCAAACCGATGGCAGGCCTACTGGTGAGTCAAGTTGATCAAGACATGATCCATTGCTGTTATTGATATTCGATCCAAAAACACACATTGTTATTGTTATTGTTATTTATTTTCAGTATTTTTCTCGATTTCCAGTACGTCTCTTGTTCGATCGGATAATCCGATGTCGTGATTAAATTATTGCTGTTTGGATGGCTTGCATTGCACATCCACCACCGCACGCCCGAAGTCAACAGAGACCAGGGATATCAACTGGCACCAGACTCGCACTTATACGAGTTGACCAACTTGACTCATCTGGGGATTCTGCAATAAGCGTCTACCGAAGATCTATTACCGTGCAGCTCGCATTATTCACGACTAGCCTTGAGATACAAAAGAACCCAAGTCACGAGTCAACTATACTGGAAGCCACCGACATACTACTACTAGTCGATCAAACTTGGTATGTTTGCAAACACTTGTCTACAAGACTCAACTTGACAGAGAACTTCAATAATTTAGAGCTACGTTTCTGATTACCATGTTTATTTGGCTATATTTTAAAAACGCTTAGTATACAAAAGGAAAACGAATTAAATTTTAAGAAAATAAGGTAAGAATATAAGAAAAAAACATACTTTGTACCATCTTATTGTAATAAGATTATAAAATAGACAAGATACTACACACGCTCTGAATGGCTAACAATCGTGTTGGTGTGAGACTATGTAAGCACGGGTAAAGTTTCTGTTGTCGTCTATTTTATTAACCAAATAGAAAACGTTCTATGTGTTTACACAGCCTGATATAAACACTCGGGAAAGTTTGGGAGAAATCTCTAGCTGTGTAAAACTTCACCTACGGCTCGGTTTTACACAACAACTCTCGACTTCTCCCAAACTGCCCTCGTGTTTATATCAGGCTATGAAAACATGGGAAGCGTTTTCTATTTGTTAAATGTTAATGACAACATGATAGGTATCTTCTATATTATAAAATCTAATTGATAATTATAATATCTTTGTAAAACTGTTAAAACTAATGTATGCAAGTGATTGCAATATGTACAAACCTATGAACCAGAGTTTAAGTCGTCAACAGGATGCAAACAATTTATCTAGCCAATGAATCACATGGGTTTTATACAGCACCAATATGCACGTCTTCTAATACTTTCATTATCTAACTTGTTAAGATTGTTCTTCACTACTACTGTCAGTACTTTCTTCATCACTGGAATCATTACAGAGTTTTGCAACCTTTTCTCTTATATTGCTTCTTATTTTCCTCAGAGAATAGTTCCTTTTCCTTGGTTCCCTTCCAAAAAAATCAAGACAATCAAAATTCTTCATGGCAAAGGTTATTCTTAAAACTTTCAGAATATTTCAATTTTCAAGCCACTGCATTCAATTTTTGTCCCCGGGTTGAGGATATTGATTTTTCTTCAATCCATATCACAAAGATTTCCTGATGTCTTCAACCCTAGAGGTACCCCTTAAAGTAACCACCCAAGAGGGGGTCAGAGGTAACCCCTACATGTAACCACCCAAGAGAGGGTCAGAGGACCCCCTGAATGTAACCACCCAAGAGGGTTGAAAGGTACCCCTGCATGTAACCACCCAAGTGGGGTTCAGAGGTACCCCTACATGTAACCACCCAAGAGGGTTGAAAGGTACCTCTACATGTATAAACCACCCAAGAGGAGATCAGAGGTACCCCTACATGTAACCACCCAAGAGGGTTGAAAGGTACCTCTACATGTATAAACCACCCAAGAGGAGATCAGAGGTACCCCTACATGTAACCACCCAAGAGGGTTGAAATGTACCCCTACATGTAACCACCCAAGAGGGTTGAAATGTACCCCTACATGTAACCACCCAAGGGGGGGGGGGGGTTTCGGAAGTACCGCTACATGTAACCACCCAAGAGGGTTGAAAGGTACCTCTACATGTATAAACCACCCAAGAGGGTTGAAAGGTACCTCTACATGTATAAACCACCCAAGAGGGGATCAGAGGTACCGCTACATGTAACCACCCAAGAGGGGTCAGAGGTACCCCTGGACGTAACCACCCAAGAAAGGGTCAGAGGTACCCCTACATGTAACCACCCAAGAGGTCTTAGGAAGCACTGTTCCTTATATTTTTATCTTTATATCACTTTTATTGATTCTTGAAACTAAATCAGAATTAAAATTTCCACATTTTTATTGACTCATTCATTGCTGCTATTTGTAGACGAATCTCTTTTCTTTAAATCACTGGGAGTACATACCTTTCTTTATTTCTGTGTAGTACAAAATCATCATCTATCTCTTCCAGCTCTTCTGATTTTGTGTCAGAATCTTCCTCAGAACTCGAGATAAATATTTTTGGCAGCCAGCTGTTAGAGGAACTGATAGATTCAAGTGATGTTTCCCAACTGTAAGTAGAGCCACTATAACTATCTTCTGAATCACTTATTGAAGATTCTGAGAGGTTGAAGTTAGAGGCATTTGAATCACAATCTAATGAAACAACACTGTTCTCAGACACACTGGATTGGCTATTTTGGAAAGAAATAAATTTTAAAAAAAGGAAACATTTAGTGATAAAGGAAAAACTAACAGGCTTCAACTATATTCAAAGAAACATGTTCACCTAGAATTAAGACAATCATTATTGCTGTTATGACAATGTAAACTTTGTCAAAAAAACATAGGTGGCCTAAACATTAAATCAACAGTGTATATATTTCTGGACTTCAAAAAAATGGAGAAAGAGCAGGTAAGCAAAAAGGGGAGAAAATAAAGGTTCTTGTCTTCTTTCTTTTGATGGCCTTAAAAGAAAGATTTTTATGCCCTTACAATGGTGGATCATGGGAGAGTGTTGAGGGGTTGCAACCCCTCTTTTTCAACTCATTACTTTTCCTTATTTAAATGACATCCCTTGTTGTAAGTAGGTTTTAGACCACCTCCTTCAAATATTCTTTTGGACCATGCCCCTCCCCTTATTCAAAATCTTGTATCCAGCCTTGCCTTAAGATATTTTTTCTTTTGTTTAGTAATTGATAATTTACAAAATGAGGCCTGTTGCCTAATGTTGCAAAAAGACCACGATTTTGGTCATTTTTCTGACACCTTTTGAATACTTCAAACATTGTAAGTAAATGATTTGTGGAATGGTGAGACAGCTTATGTTGTTATGTAAGTTGAGATGATCCTGTGCATGCTCTGATTCATGTCTGCTTTGATGGGTCAGTCTTATTTAAAGTGTCAGAAATCTTAGTTCACTGACAATGATTTGTGCTTAATTCTGTAACATTTAATAATTTTTCAGTTTATATTTCAGGGTTATTATTCAATTGTCGTGGTACCCTAATGTTCCAAATCACATAAAAACTGCTCTATGTAAAAAAGGGGGATCAAAAAGAGGGGACACAAAATTGAGCAATGTAAATTACAGAGAGTATTTAGGGTTATACTTCTTATTAGTAAAAAAGTTGACAAAAAATGTTTAATTTTATTCTTGGTATTCACATGACATCACAGCCGCCATGTTGGTGTACAGCTAACTAAAGATTTTGTTAGCCTCTATTGTTATGTACACCAACATGGCTGCCATTCCTTTGTTATTTCATTCCCTGAGGAATGGAGAAAACCAAGAGGGGTGTAATAACACAAATAAGCAAGGGTGAATTTAATAATATTCTGTCCCTCAGAATCAAAAACGCTGATGACAAACCTGACCTAACTCTCTTGATACTGAAAGTCCAGCCTTTACTAAGGTCTCCTTTAGAATGTGACTGCAACATATCACCTATGTCTTCCAGAGGAATTAATACAGTTTGTAGATAATAAACTGGAGTTTTTTCAGACACTTCTTCTTCATCACTAGATTTATTAGACTGGGTAAAAATAAAAATATTGAAGGGTAAAAATAAAAATATTGAAGTGTAAAAATGCTAAATATTACTATATTGCAGAAATAGCTTCATGGGAGGAGATCACCTTTTAAAAATTTAATTTTTTTGTTCCTCTTTCTTTCAGGAAGGTTTACAGTACAAACGCTGACCAGGAACCACTCAGCTCATGTTAACCAATCATGATGTAGAATGAAAACAATTCATTCAAACTTTAGCCAATCAGGAACAAAAAAAAAAACAAGATCTTAATTGTGTTGCTTGACAAACAAACAATTTTGATATCAAGGGGGAATAAAACACTGTAATTGCAACTGGCTGAAGTCAAGATTCATCTGATTCTGATCTCCCATGATTAGCTAAAGTTCTCACTCTACACCTTGATTGCTTTAAAATTTTGTTTGTTTGGTATTTTTTCTTCAAATATGTCAGCTAGGCCTTGAAATAATGGCCACGCAGTCATCAGCCAATGTCTACTGACTGGTCAAACACTTTTATGAACGAACCCCTTCCTAAATTTGATTGTTATTTTTAATATTAGTCTTCATTTGAACACATTATTATACAATAAAATAAAGATAATAGAAAATGATTAAACATTTCTGCATTCATGAAAATGTATTTTATTCTCTAAGGAAACCCTACACAATGGTAACTATGAACACAGTTAATTACTCTGTGATGATGAACCCATCATGTTATGGTCATAATAATTTATGATGACAACAACATAATACACTTATCAATGTTAAGCCCCCCACAGAAGGGGGGGCACGGTTAGGCGTTGGGACTAGATCAACAATTAATGCTCCACAGTGGGGCATTTGCCATTAAAGAATCCTAGTCAGCTACAATGCATAGCAAGCACAACTGCCATTTTCTCTGCCACACAAAATGGCAAATCTTTGAAGATTCAATAGTAGTCCACTTCAGTCAATGTCATCTTAAAATACAAGATTTGTTAACTAACTAGCATTACCATTGAAATATATCTTTCATTTAACTAACATTTTTTAATCAATGTTGATCAGATTAAACCATATTTTACTCTAAAGAATGACCTTCCATGTTTCCAAGATTATCAGTTGAATATGGCGTGACAAAGTTTTTCAAAAAATCTCTCTCATTTGATTGGCTAATGTTGTATCATTATGACATTAGCGAATCACATTCAGTCATCCTCACGGTCATAAATGCAAATTTCCAGTTATAAACAAAACATAGGTGCGAAATGCATTGTGGTCAACTAGGATTCTTTAATGCTGTCCCCCAGGGGAGATATTTGCCAAATATGTGAACCAGTTCCTTGTATGGAATAAGAGGCATTTAAAGTGAAATTGTTCTCTTCATATTTAAACAATGCACCAAGTGAAACCCCCAGATGCCCCCCCAGGACTATGTGGGGGATTCATTTTTTACCCAAACTAAAGATGGTTATATCCCTGGTCACTAGTGCAGAAATGAATAGTGAACCCCCCTGTTATTCCCTCGCAATGTCTCCAAGAGCTCAAAATAAATTACCTCTGACCAAAAAATTGAAAAGGGAATGCAAGGGCTTAAAGGCTGGTTCACACTGTGACATAAGCATAAGCATAAGCATAAGCGTTTGTACTTTGCCGCTGTGCTGTTATTTACTCCCGGTTCACACGAGGAATTTCACGACATAAGCATAAGCATAAGAAAATGGAAAAGTTTCCATTTTCCTTATGCTTATGCTTATGCTTATGTTATCTAATTTTTTACCGGTTCACACGAGAAATTCGTACGCTTATGCTTATGTCGCAGTGTGAACCAGCCTTAACATTGATAGGTGCATTATAATTGTAAGTTAATTAAATGTACTTATACTTACAAAGGATATGACATCACTAACAACACTTTCATTCTCTTCACAGCCATTTTCACTCGGGGCAGGCACTTCACTTTGACTCTCGTCATCACTGTAATCAACTATTTTGTGTTTTCTTGGGGAGTTTCTGCGTCTTCCCGAAACGTTCTCCGGATTCGAGCCGTCGTTTTGTCTTTCCACCAGTTCCTCCTCATCAGATAAATTTTCTTTTGCCTCGTAAAACGTATCCTCCTCGTTTTCAGTATCAGGAACACTAATATTAAGTTCTTCACTCGTTTCAACGCTGCTATTCTCACTTTCACTTTCAGGAACAATCACATCTAGCAGTTTATTCAAAGACATTCCTGGCGAGTTCCTTCTTTTTATCAAAAAGTGTTTATCCGAAGCCTGTTTACTTGATCTCTTTTGATCCGATACTTTTTGCTGTTGATCATGTTGTTTCTTAATTCTAGTGGAAGATCTTGACCTTCTTTTCATTTTGTTTTTTTAGCAGATTCTCCAAATTTTAAAGGGAATTTTTGATTTAAAATTTACTTTCTTCTTTTGTTTTGCAAACACAAATAGTGAAAGCAGTAGTGACATGCATGAATTGTTGGGTATCGTTCGGAGACGTTCGTGTGTTCGGCCATTAGTCGTTAAAATTAAATCTTACTCAAAAACCCATTTTTTCAATTTATAATTTACAAAACAATAGTTTGCTATCCGTCAAAGTCTTGGCGTTTACAAAGAGCAAAATAATTCTTTAATAAAAAAGTAAATTTATACTTAATAAATCAAGACGAACTAAAATGAGAAGTCGATATTTCTTCGTGTCGGAAATCGAGGAACGCCTGGTTAATATCTGATAATAACATGAATTTGAAGTTTATGTCAAAGATTCATTCATTACCTCGAAAAAAAAGCTTATTTCTATTTTTCATTCTTCAAGTGTACGATTTTATCATATAGATTATACCTACAGGAACTACAGAAGCTTGTTCAGCAAATTTTAAGCCTCTTTGTTACTGAATGATCGTAGAATGCCAAAAGGAAAGAAAACATTGCCAAAACAGGTGGATAAAGAAAGCATTAGTTGTGGAATAAAGGAAAGCCATGTACAAACTCCTGTGACGATGTCTAAAGATGGAAGTATAATAATTAATGTTCAGGCAAAACCTGGAGCCAAACAGAACAACATCACAGGTGAATTGAAAATCATTTTAATCTTCTAATTTAAAATGGGTTTTCAACATTAATCAACGAAATGCTCGTTTCTTAGGAACTCGAAATATTCGTTTTTATCTTAAGAACCATATTGCGATACTGCTTATTAATAATTGTGAAGGTGTTGTATTCCATCAGGAAATTGATCTCTGGTGGGGCCATTAATTATTAATTAAAGTGGGATTCAAAAAATAAATAAAAATTGCAGAGGTTCATTTCTTCAAAGCTAGTAGTTGAAGCATAATGTTGAAAGCAAACGAGGGGGAAAAAAAGGGTCCTCCAAATTTCTTTCATCCCTCCCATAATTAATTTCAAAAGATCATTTTGCATGATGGTGTCATTTCACTAACACTAGTGCTATCAATTCTTTCCTTTTTTTGTTATTTAATAAGAACCAATTGTCTTACTATTCCCATAAGGGAATAAAATAAATAAATAACAAAGAAAATCCCCAAACCATTCTGGTAGTGGTAGTCAGATGACACTATCATGCACACATCTGGTCCAGAACTGAACCCATTTATCTGTGTGTGGTAAAAGGTGACGGAGAAAAGAAAATTGAAATGAGTAACTATAAACTTTTTTCAATCTTTTGATTCTTTGCTTGTTCAGTAGTTCAATATCTTTTTATTTGTAGAGGTTTCAGAACAGTGTATAGGCGTTCAAATATCTGCACCACCCAAAGAAGGGGAAGCTAATGAAGAACTTGTTAAATACTTAGCATCTTTACTTGGGGTGAAAAACAGTGAAGTTACTTTAGAAAGGGGTTCAAAGTCAAGACAAAAAACAGTGAGTATTGCTGCTGCACCTCATCTTACTGTTGGAAGTGTAATGGAATCTCTTCGAAAGGAAGCATCTGATTTTTAAACTTTATAATGTTAATTTTGTAACAAAAGACAATTGCATAAAACTGTTTCAGCTAAGTTTAGAAGTTTAAACAGTTGTATGATAGTTTTCAAAGCAAGTAGAAACATAGGAATTGAATCTTTGTATATTGATAATGATACGACCTTGATGTGATATCAACTGATAATAATTTAATAAAATGCATATTTATAAATTATTAGTCATTAATTATATGTTAAAAGTTAAAGTCCTTCCCATTCCAAGTGGCACATCAAGAGGTGCCAATCTCCGTTTCAATAACCCTAGGCCATGCATCTGCTTTCGTAGTCAGGGCTACAGTAGGGGGTCAGTCCACTGGTAGCTATGCATGTTTATAAGAGTATGGTTGTAATGTGTTTGCATGTGCGGTTGCAAAAGTGTATTACTAGGACAGATATTTCTGCACATAATTAATTAATTAAAATAATAATTTGTGCAGCACAAGAACAGTCATGGAAACAAACTATGTAAAGTGTCATATTGATAAGACTGGGAGTCACCCATATGTAGAATTTGTGGAAAGGGGAGAGTGTCAGCCATAAAGTGAGTGTATACTACATAGTAAACTAGCACAAAAAGAATACAAAAGATGACATGACAACATTGCATGAATTATGCACTGGAAATTATGTGGAAAATACAATCTGGGCAGAGCAGATAAGTGGTACAAACATCAATCTAGTGCAGTGGTAGAAACAGAGGAAGTTAAGTTACAATGGGAGTTAAACATTCAATGTCATCATGTTACTGAATGGAGAACACCAGACATTGTGGTTATCAATAAAGGTGAAAGACATTGTATTATCATTGACATAGCATCACCTGGTGATAACAGAGTATGTGTAAAAGAACTAGAAAAGATAGAGAAATATCAAGAACTGAAGAGAGAGATTGCAAAGATGTGGAAGAGGAAGAAAGTAGATGTTATACCAATTGTAGTAGTTGCTCTTGGTACAGTGACAAAGAAAATGAAAACCTGGCTTGAAAAGATTGGAATAGAAATCAATGTAAACCTTGTTGCAATTCCTGCAGGGGATCTTGCAGACTACTCCATCTGATCCTTCGAGATCCCCTGCAGCAATTGCAACAAGATTTACATTGGTGAAGCAAAGAGACTGCTACAAGAAAGAATCAAGGAACATAATAGGGATGTCTGACAAGCAAAGACTGAAACCACAGTAGCGGAGCAGGCAACAAAGGTCAGTCATTGTCCAGACTGGCAAGGAGTGACAAGCATTGATTGTGATCAACATTGGTATGTACGTTGAGTCAAGGAACCCATTCAGATCAGGCTACACCCCAACAACATCAATAAAGACAGCTGCAATGTTGAGATTCCTGAAGCTGTGATGCCAACAATTCAGAAACACAATAGTAGGTGTCTACCGACTAACCAATCACAACAAAGACTGCACACATGATCTGCTTACAAGTATAAAGGCAAGCCATCATCCAGTCAACATCTGATGAAGACTAGCAGTAGCAGTCATTATTATTGTAACTGTAATTGTGAGACAATCGAATAAGTATCCTTTATTAATCCAAGTACAGTTATTACAGAAGACAGCATCAATAGGAACAGCTAGAATTCTAAGAAAAGTAGTGGAAACATGAACAGAAGAAAGTAATTGAAGGCATCCTTGGTCATTGTTATGACCTGCTTCCTTAATAGGCCATTTCCAAGATACGCTTCGATTCCATCGAACAATAGTTTGAATTTGAGGCTCCGTTCGAAAATACAGCAAATATATGTGATTCGCACAGAGCCTCGTATCGAAACTATTGTTCGGGGTAATTGGAGTGTATCTCGGAAATGGCCTATTGTCAAAACAGCATAATAATAATAATAATAATAGGTTTAATATTTATAATGTGCAAATTCCATATGAATATAATCAAATGTGCTGGACTGCCATTAATGTGGTCATCCAAGCCACTAGAAGTTCCAACTATTTGCAGATTTAATAATTACATTGTATAACAAAGGCAGCACACTTCTACTCAGTTATTTTAATACCCCGAGTGTTGGTTTGGTTGAGATTAAAACCACAGCCTCATGTACAATGGACCAGTGCTTTACCAAATGATCTACCTGGGTGGTGGCAATTTTATCTACCATTATTTCTGGTGAATTACTCTCTAGGCCTGGATTTGCATGATCTACAAATGATTGACATTAACCTAAGGGTAATGCATGCACATATAGAGACATCAAAGTCCTGAGTCCTGCTTTATCAGAAACAATGATAAAACACTTTATCATATACTTACTTCGATATCTAGACACTAGAGCGGTGAATTATAGAGCGTATCATTCACTGATATCAATCACATGTGAGATATCAGAAACAGCCAATCAGAGCGCA
>JANTNT010247143.1:0-14043 GCA_024752375.1 Entacmaea quadricolor
CAAGGCAGGCAAGGCAGGCAAGGCAGGCAAGGCAGGCAAGGCAGGCAAGGCAGGCAAGGCAGGCAAGGCAGGCAGGCGAGGTAAGTAGGAAGTTATGTAAAGGCAAGCAAGGTAAGTAGGAAGGTATGTCTCAGTATAGAGCGGAAAATAACGCTCTGGGATCTTTACGGTTGCCATATACATTACACTGATTGTTCGGCAGCGATTCCAGCGTGGTTGGTCCTTGTAGTGGATAACACATTGAATAAGTAAACCGAACAGAGATGTGGGGTTCGATTCCCGACTAAGGCTTAATGTTATTTTCTCTTTGTCCTTTCTTTATATATATATACATATCGGACGCATTTAATTCACTTTCATGTAAATAAATAATTAGAAAAAAATTAATGAAAGTTTTCTTCTTTGTTATTAATATAGAATATGAATTGAAACCTACCGATCTGTTTGATGGTAACATTATGTCTAGCCATGTTGCCTTCTCTATCCGTTGCAATACACGAATATTCCCCAAAATCTTTCTTTGTGGCCATAACAATCTCCCTTTGTATCGAGGGATGTTTTACCTTGGCAACCATAATTTGATTTTTGAAGAATTTGACTGTTATGGGAGAAGCGCCGTCTCTGAATGTGCATTGGAGCTTTACCGGGAGCCCGAGTAAACTTACCATCTTTTTTGGACTTGAGTTACTTGGATCAAAATTTAAAGGCTCAAAAACTAAAAATGATAAACAAACGAACTTAAAACGAGCTTAGTACAGAAATAGACGTAAAGCAAGCCCACAACGTCATAAAATAAAAGTTCGGCTTGCTTACCTCCTAACAACTTTGCAACATCATTCTTCTTATATACGCAGTGAAATGGCTGAGAATGCTGAAGCTCACGGGATATCGACTCGCTCTTCTGTGATTGACCAAAATCTTTAATTACCAGCCAATTAAAAAACACTACTCTTTGGCCAACAAACCTGTGCTGTGTTCCGCATCCAGTCAGCGGTACTTGAAAAAAGACATGCGTGTTGTTGATTCTAACTGCCTTACAACTCCTGTTGAAGAGGTTTAGTTCTAGATTCTGGTGCGTCAGTGATTCGACTATCAGATCCATAGTCGTTGCCATACAATGGAGCTTAGTATTGGGATTCGCTGTCTTTCCTAAAAAGGCAAAACAAAGTAAATTACACAAATCTCCTTCTCTTGAGGAATTAAGTTCTTTCTGCTGTAAACTAAATTCTTCTTAAAATGTCGTTGACAGTAACAATATCAGAGGACTTTCGTACTTATGATATAACAATTGCCCGTACTTATGGTATACTCAAGCGGCCCTGTTCCAGAGTTCTCCAAGAGCTATTTTTGAGCGGTAGGGATGAGCGGCGGTCGGTTTTCAAAACGACTCCTAAAAGGTACGCGTAAATTAAAAGTGACGTCAGAGCAATGCTCATTTTAACCCCTAAAAGGTGCGACGATATGATTGATTTTTTGATGTCATTATCAAAAGAATTGATCATGATTAAGGTTGTTAAACTTGATTAAGCGATTGTGTTGACAGTTCCTGTACAGCATCTTTCTTTCAGTGTTCAATAGACAAAGCAAATAAATAATGTTTGACCCTAAAAGGTACGGAGTCATGTTGCGTAATTGACTTTTGAGTCGGAACCCCTAAAAGGTGCAGATAAGAAATATTTTCAAGCCTAAAATTAGCGCCGATCAACCCTACACTCGAACACCCCGGGGTCCTACACCAATGACTTATTGACATCTTGTTATGAAATTTTCAACATTTTATACGCGTGTGCTCTTAGTTTTTCGCAAAAAAGGGGGACTCTGATATCTCCCGGCTTCTCCTGTTGCTACGTCCCTGCAATCTGTTTTTTTTCCTTGTGAAAATACTTTTATGTTTAATGAATATAATTGTTCTCAATTTAAGACATTTAAGGGGATTCATGGTGGGACGGAAGGGGCAACTTCCTTTAAGTTTAGCACGCTGTTTTTACTGATTTGTTTTGTTTTGTTTTCACGAATTTTTACGATACGACCTCCCCTTCGCCCCCCGATTTTCTGAAATTCATGGATCCCCCCCTGTAGTAAACCATTGTTTTGTTTTAACTTGTTACGATTCATGTTGAAAACAGTTAACTGAAGGAACAAACAGGGACCAACGGCGATGTGTGGGCTTGGGGGCTAAAGCTACCCTAATAATTTTCGTCATTTTTAACGTTTCGTATTATTAATTAGTATTCTCGAAAATGTTTAGCTCCCCTAATCCTTAGGCACCCCTCCCTCATTTCAATAGACCTCGCGTTCGATATATCAACATCCTAGCCTGACAGCGAGGCTTCCGGGAATATATCAATCGAAATAAAGTCTAAAAGGAAGAAAAAAGAGAATATAATTTTGGAAATTGCACAATAATGCTGTTGAGTTCGAAACTCGCTATTTTTCTAACCAAAGTAATGAAAAAAAAAAAAAAATAGCCTTTAGGTAGGAACGTCATGAATGGTATATTCAGTTTATTCATAACACTAATGGTACTTGGTAGTCGTATTTTTGTGTTTACATGATGTACCATGCGATGGAAGCCTCACAATTAAACCAGCACTTTAAGATTTCGAACGTGGCCTGTTAGCCAGTCCCCCCAATATCCAAGATTCGCCCTGCGGACCCTGAAGAATTCAAGTCAGTTTCCAAATGGCGAAACAATTAGTTTGCCCAATAAACTTTTCAAAGTATCGAGGATGGCTTAAAAGGTCAAGAAAAGACCTTCCTAATAAAATTATAATTCTCTTTTACAAAGACATCCATGAGTGTGTGTGGAACAGTACTTTGTTTGCCAACGTCACGTGATATGCAAACATTATTGTATGCATGCCAACATTGTTTCTCAAGCTGTCAATCAAAAATCGACCTTATTTCTACTTGGCCAAAAATATACATGCAATCAATATCAGCGAGGTGCTGTTTTCTGCATTTCTTCACGTACGGAGTGTTGATACCATAGTCCTTCCGTCTTCAAGGCATTATTACTGACGAAAACGTCAAATATGAAATCGCCGGGAAATAGGCTTGCTGTAAACTGTACAAACTACGCGAATTAATAAGTTATGAAATACGAATACGGTAGTTTACAGTTAAGCAATTTTTAATTTCCTGTCAAAAATGTTGTACATCACAGGGAATCTCAAGTCAAATGTCATAAGTCCGTCTTTCCGGTCTAAATGTAATGCAGAGCTAAAAGACTGGGAGGAAGGCATTTCTTGTTTATTGTAAGGTCTACAACCTCATCCGTCGCTAGGCTATCACCAAATAGTCTTTGACCTTCTTTCCCTTTCTGTAATAGATACAGTAATGTTTATAGTTTTACTTACATAAGCTTGAAATTAAAGGTGGATTGTTTGTGCGATAACATCACGTCATTTAGTTTAGTTTATCTATATTATGATCTTAGGTCAATGGCGGGAATTCGCCGGTTATACTGGTTTGCGCGTAAACAACTCCTGGGCCTAAATAATATCAAATATCATAATTTAGTAGAAAACGAACAAACTTGGT
This sequence comes from Entacmaea quadricolor, assembly GCA_024752375.1. Taxonomy (NCBI): domain Eukaryota; kingdom Metazoa; phylum Cnidaria; class Anthozoa; order Actiniaria; family Actiniidae; genus Entacmaea; species Entacmaea quadricolor. Next base: position 3,544 of record JANTNT010247143.1, read on the forward strand.
TTTGCTTTACAATTGATAACACTGGTTCGGGAAGCGGGAAGCGATTTGAGTGAGGGCACTCGCGCGTCTCGCTCAAGTGAATGGTACTCGAAATCCTAAGGTTGTGTTTCAGTCAAGTTTCTTTCGCTTTTACAACTATTTATATAAACTTCTCTCGTAGAATCGATAAATGATAAGATGACGATGGCAGTCTTACATTTTCAAACAAGGCATTTTTTTGAATACAGTTAAATAAGCTGCCCGTTTTTTAAAATTTGTCAATAGTTTTAAAGCCATGAAATCCTTTAAATGTAAGCCTTGTAATTGCTTAATTATATATGTCAAAACATTCAACGCTGAAAACCTCGAAATATTCATCTTTAACCGCAATCGGAAATGATATATACAACAAGGGAAAAAAGAATACTTAACGCAAAGCACTTAAAATTTTTTAGATAAAAATATATTATAAAGAAATCTAGTAAGAATTAAATTCGTGCGGAAGACAACAGCGACTCGGCATTTTCGTGGCCCAGCTGCTGTAAATTAAAATCAATGTCAAGATTTTGTTGGCTACAAAGATATTTTTATAATAGAAAAAGATTATTCATACCATGAGTGATAAAGCAATGAATCCACAGGACAAGAAAAAATAGAGCTCTTTTCCTTTTAGCCATTTTGAAGAAATTCTGACTGACTGAATTGATTGCGTTGTTTTGTGGTCCAAAGGTTCGTAACAGTAATACGAGATGACATTGTTGATAAGAGCTACAATAACTAGTGTCAAGCTTACAATAAAAAATTGGGAAGAAATCCAAGACAGATCAATTATTTAATCGCTACTTGTATGACTAGTGATAATTAAGTATCAAAAAAAAAAAAAAAAAAGAGTCGTGCAAGGCTGCGCGGGCGAATGGACTGGAAATATTTTAAAAGCCCTTAGTTTTTCTCGAAAACCTGGTTTTCTTATCTGTTTTTAGAACGTTTACGTTTATTACTACACAACCCTTTCGCATCTAGTATAGAACGCAACTTTTTTTTCTCAAAACCACTCAGTTTCTTTAAGTTAAGGCTAGTACATATCTGGGAAAGTATCCAAAGAGGAATTGGTAAGGAGCGCTACTAGAGATTACAGTACTACGGGAACGTATCCAAAAGAAACGGCTTAACTTAAGCTTGTTAATAGGATTTGTATTTACTCGTTGACGTATTAACAGCTATAAATAACACAAAAGGAAGAGAAAGCCTTAACGTAGTGAGCATTTTCTTGTCAGTGTTTTGGCAGGCTCAGTGTGGAAAATTAAACTGAATAGTATTGACAGGAATGGCATCTATACGGTAGAATGGGAGATAGGGGAAGGTTGTCAACGTGCTGGACCTCTTCTTTTACCATCTCGCCCAACCTCGTTACCAGGCCCCTGTAGATGATTCCACTATCCCATTAGGGCTGTAAAAGTTCACTCGGCAACTTTTGCGATTTCTAGTAGGGGTGCCCATGCTCGAAAAAGCTAAAAAAGTTGCTCAAATCTCCCAAAAAAGTTGCTCAAAATCAAAAAGTTGCTCCAAAACTGCTTCAAAAAAAAAAAAAAAAAAAACTATAAAAGTTGCAAAAGGTTGTCGAGCAACAAAATTGCGAGATATGCCTAGTGTAACATTGCCTTCTCTCGCAACGATTTGAGTTAACAACCAATAAGATTCACTTTCATAAATGTGTCGTGTTTATCCCAGTCCTCTACCGTCGCCATTGTGAGACAAGTTGCACAAAACATTGCCTAGTGTAACAAACCCTGTTTTTGCAACTGCAACGCGGTATTTTTATCTCGCAACAAAATGGCGAGACAAGTCGCAGGAAAGATTGCCCAGTGTAACAGCGCCTTAAGGGACAGAAAGGGACTCTCCCACTTTAGCCTTTGGAACATTTTAATTTCACTAGTTATTTTAAGAATGAAAGAGCCTTTGCGCGCGCTAACGACGTCACCATAACGTGATGAGCGTGCACATCAACGAAATTTACCAAATTCTCAATTTTTTTACCATTTTTCTACACTCAGACTTCTTTTGTGATCAAGAAATGAATACTGTAATGCTTAGTAAAAAGAAAAGAATCAAGATAAGTTTGGTTGAATCAAGATAATTTTCAAAGCCTGCAATTTTCACTTTAGCCTCGTTTACAAGCTTGAAACCGGAAGCTGTTTTCTTGAGCGTCCGCTTGTTCTTAGAAATAACTTAAGTGAAATTAAGATATTATAGGGACATCGCGAGAGTCCCTCTCTGTCCCCTATGATCGCTTGATATGTAGCATATGTAGCATTATAACCCAGCGATAAATTTTCGCGCCGTCATTGGTCCAAAGGGGTCACGTGGTACATTTTCAGACGACTGACATCTGAGACGATAGACTCCTTAAACCGACGTATTATCATTCTATCGTCGGGTTATGAAAAATATCATGAACCGCCCGTTCTGGCTCACTGGCCGATGTCGGCTGAGAATGTCTTTGGATAAGAAATGGTCCTCAATTAAAATGACACACTTATGCCTTCGGAGCCTTGCTTCTCGGGGATCAACTGTTCTTTTTCCAAACCATTTTTCATACTCAGAACTATTAAGGCATGGCTCTGATTTGCCAAAGCGAATTTTTGCAACTTACTTAATTTTTATCTATATGCTTTCAAACTTTGATAACAATTTTATTTTGCAAATAGAAGTACCTTTACCAAGGTATTGTTATTATGGTAACGAAGTCACGTGACTTAACAGCAGCCATCTTAGATTAAATATAGATACCCTTTGAAATAATAGATAGACGTTTTAAAAAATCAATTTTTTTCACAATATTATTAGTATTTGTGCTTTCTTTACAAATCTAATTGAAAAACTTGACATTCGTGATTATAAAGGGAGGTTTTACGATATTAGTGGAAAAATGGAATATTTAGTTGTAAAATATCGTTTTATAATCAGGAATGTCGATTTTCTAATTAGCTTAGTAAAGAAGGCACAGTTACTAATAATATTACGAAAAGAATTTGAATTTTTAAAACATCCACCTATTTTTTTCAATGTCCATTTACATCAAAGCCAACTGAATGGCCGTCGTAAAGTCACGTGACCTTGTTACCATGGTAACCAGTATGCTGAAAATACAGTGTTTGAGGGATTTATTATTCTGGCGAAGTTTGATAAAAGTTTGCTAAGCTCAATTGCAAATAAACAGAAAAGTCTAATGATATTGATTTTGGAACCCCCCCTGACCATATCCAAAAATGCTGGTAAAACATGGCATCTACTTTCCAGCCGGAATTCCCACGTCAACTTGTAATTAACTAATGTTACGATGGTATTTCACTAGCGGCTTTCTCTGATGGCGTATGTCATTTGGTCCAGATATACCCAGCAGCGCACGGAAAAAGGGAATTTCTAAATCTTTTAATTCGAGGGGTTTTTCGTATTAGAAAACCTTAACGGTACCGTAACTCTAAAATGGTTTCCGCTCTGAATCAATCACAAAGCAACAAAGCGAGAAAACAGACACCATCCAATCATATTGCTTGAATACGGAAGCCACTTAAGATTCATGGTACCTTGAGCATGGTTCACAAGCGCGATGCAAATCTAAACGTAAACACAGGTGCAAACGCAAGCAATGTTTACACGTTAATCACAAACGCAAGTATAGTAAGATACGCATGTGTTATTTGTATGATACGGTTTTTTATGTAAAGGTTAATTGTATGTTACGGAATTTTGAGCTTGTGTTTGCACTTGCACTTGCGTTAACCCATTTTCACAAGTTAACAAACGCAGACGCAAGCGCAAACGCAAGTACAAGAAAATGGAAAACTTTCCATTACTTGCGTTTGCGTTTGCGTTTGCATTTGCTTTTGCGTTAGTGCAGTTCACTGATACGGAAAATGTTCTATAAGATCCTCTGTAGGCCGCTGTTAAACTCACCTACTATCGGAGTCGGCAAAGAAGCGCATCCAGTCTTTTTTGCCATTGTTATACAGCTAGGTGAGTTTTTTAAAACCATCGAATTACTTTTTCGCTTTTTAAATTCAAAAATTTCGTTCAGAACAAGACGAAAATCACTTCAGCTACGGCACAAAGAAATTTGATCAAGACTTTAATTAACGTCACCGCAAGTTGAATGGATTTATGCACGACTTTCTTTCCCGTTTGAACAAGGCTTAATAACATTTTCTTTAGTAAGTTTTTGTGGGTTACTCTTTCATCTGCAAATCTTGAATTACTACATTTGTATTTAATAACTGCGTTATAATTTTTTTTCTTTCTGTGCATCATACATTTTTAGCATATTTCAACCGAATTCGTTATCCTCAGTTTCAAAGGTTTTCCTTAAAATTCCACTCCCCGCTGTGTGAGCTCCTTATGATTTTCTTATAAGCTCATTGCTCAATTGAACGTTTCTATTTTCATTGTGTTTGTTTTTATGCTTCAGTTTTCAAAACCATTTCTCGTTTCTGATTAGTTTTAGCTTGTTTTTTTGTAAAACTTGAAGAGCAGCTTCTACCCTCCAGGCTTAATCCCTGGCTAAATTTACAGTGTTCCTTTTTTAACAGTGCCTTTTTGGAACATTTTAACATCTTGATTCATTCTCCTCAGCTTTTAAAAGTGTTTTTCGATTTCAGCAGCAGCAGCAGCAGCAGCAGTAGAAGAAGAAAGGATTCCTTTCTGTACCATAAATTTATTTTTTGTTCCCTTGTCCTCTGTTTAGCTCACATCACGCTCTTTCCTTTTTATCTGTTTGACAAACTTTTATTTTTCTGATTCATTATTTCCAGCTTTAAGAATCATTTTTCGTTTTTCAGCCAGTTTTTCCTTTAAATCTTGTATCCCCTCTTCCCTCAATTTCTTGTCTCTTTGCTTCTGTTCTTTGATAAGTTGTTTGGCTTTCTCTCGTTCAACAGCAAATATCTCTTTCAATTGCTCCTTAGTTGCATATCCTTTAGATTTTAAAATGTATAGAAAGATACCTCCACTTGTTCGTCTGAAAGGAAATAACAATATTTAATAATGAAAATTTATTTTTGAATTCGTACATGACAATCAAAACTTTATTATTATACACTCAATATTTGTACATGTTTTACATGGGGCAGATTTAGGATGCAAGGGGGGTGCACTGTCCCCCCGACAACTGTGTCCTTTTTTGACTTTTGACTGCCAGAATAACTTACCCCTCTTCCACTGCACACCCTCTAAAGAAAATTCTAAGTCATTGTATGACTAACACTTTATAGGATTGATCATTTCAAATTTTTTTTTACAACATTTAAAACTTCTGTCATAAAAATATTAAAGAATTGTTTAGAAATTGTTTGGCTTGTTGGGTAAAGATAGCATAGTATTTACTTTCTATTTCCATAAGCTGTACTCATTCCACCTTCTGCTTGTATTTTCTTGGTTTCTTGGAAGACTTCAATTCCCTTTTTATTACCAATTGTTTTTAATACTCGAAGAATTAGGTCCTCTTTTTGCTAAAAAATAAATAATACACTCATAAAAAAACTTGTATTTTACTACCACAACTCCCCATAAGGGGCTCTTCAGTTGGGTTCTCTCCACACACACACTACCACTACATTCAGTATTTACAACACACAACACTCAAACTCAGAGATGATTTTTACAGAGGGAGAACACTGGATCACCTGAAGAAAAACCCACATAGCATTGGAGAGAACAACACAACAAACAAACTCCACTCACATACAAGACTTTTCATGTGGGGCTTGATCCACAGGCCCCTTGTACCAAAGCACAGCATTGGTGAGAGAACAACACCATAGTAGCATAGCCTACCCATGCCACCATGTCTCATACTCAGACACACCTGGTTCACCAGAAATCTGGAAACAAGTCAGTACTAAGAACTCCAAACCTACATAATTGCTTTTATTTACCTCCTCTAATCTGTCAGCTAATTGTCCAGCAAGCACTTCAGGTGCATCTTGTTCTGTTGCAAGTAAGGGTCTAAATAGTCTTCCTATAATGGGTTTAGGGATTTTCTCATACAAATAATATCTTGATTGATTTTTCTTTTTCTTTCTCTTCTTGCCACCTCTTGTTTTTATCTTCATGGGTTGATCTTCTTTGAAAAGGGAGAAAGATGTATTCCAATGTAAGTCCCTGAACAGTCATAGACATGGGACAAAAGCGAGATACGCTTCAAATTCCCATGAACATTAGTTTCAAGTCGAGGCTTTGTGTGAAGCTTTTATATATTTGCTGCTTTTTTGCACAAAGCCTTGATTTTAAAAATATTGTATGTGGGAATTGGATAGAACAATAGTTTTAAAGTCAAGGCTTTGTGTGAAAATCAACAAATATATGAAAACTTTGCACGCAGCCTCAATTTAAAACTACTGTTGACGGAAATTGAAGGGTATCTCAGAAATGGCCTATTGTGAGATGGGTTGGACTTGGATCTTTTTTTAATTTTGAGAACAGCAGGGCATGAGATTAACTTTTAAATCCACTAGCAAAACATGCTAGTAAGATTTTTTCTCATTAGCAAAAATTTCAAAGTCAGTAGCAAAATTTGTAAAATCCCTCATGTTGTGGTCATGTGGTCATACTTGCAAAACTTAGCCAACTTTTTCTTACTCACTAAATATACAAATGTACTTGCATTTTGCAAGTTTGTAAGTGTTAATTTCAAGCCCTGAATGGTGCACTTTTCATGATGGGATATTGGGCTACACTGTATTTTATATATGTAATTTTGGTTTGTATAGTGTGGGGTTGCAGTATAAAAATCCTATCACAAAGTGATTTTTTATTTTTGGGTGCAGGAATACTGTAAAAATCAGAAGGACAATCTTGAGGCTGTGTGGGTGAGATAGACTTTTCTGTCTAAGAGAAACATAGGTAGAATACACTGCTTCTACTAGCTCATTGCCTCTCACAACTGTGGTCCAGGGGGGTACTCCCATATATGGACTATACTGGGATAATCTGCTGAACATGGTATGGGTTTCACAGTTTTTTGTCATGCACAGGGTATCCTTTTTCCCAATTCTTGTCACTTTCAGGGTACCTATTTTCCAAATAACCTTAGTCACATAGTTTTATCTTTTGTTTGTTGGCCAGTAAAACGATGCACTGTCATAAACAAGGTATAAGAATTTGAGTTTTTCAGTCATAAACAGGGTAAAGGATCCCAATGGAACACCCCACCCAAATCCTGCTGGAGTACCCCCTGGGGTTGTGGTCCAGGGTTCAACTTGCAAAGCTCAGGACTCATGTGAGTAGAGTCATTGGTTCTCTCCATTGCTTTGAGAGTTTTATCTGGGTTCTCTGGTTTTCCTCCCTCCACAAAAATCAACATGTTAAATTCCGATTCAATCTGTGAGTTAGCCATGCTCCGATTTTCACCAGCTTTGTTCTTGTTTCAGGGTTCGTTAAAATCAATAAAATTGATCTGCAGTAAATTTCGATTTTCTTTTTTTGTTGTTGTTGCATCCTAGTCCTACGTCTTCTCATAATGAACAACCAGTGTACTTGTGGTCATACATAATATATATACCTTCAACACCTGTATTAACACTACCCTCCTCCTTTTTGCATTTTTTCCCTTGTGACATGGATTCTTCGTTGGAGTCCAGAATCAAACCATCATCGATATCCATATCGGCTTCTACATCAAACGTACAGCCTTTTACGTTCATCTTTCGTTTTAAGCTCAAATCTTGAGAATCCCTGAAAATATTTTCATTGCCTTTAACAGAACTTTCAACTGTATCGTCTTTTATTGCGCCTATTAATAATTCCATTTCCTCATCATGACTCGATAATTCGCCTTCCTCTACATCTTTATCACAGTGATTTGACACTTCACTTTTGACAGCACCTTCGCCGTATTCAGTTAAGTTTTCTGCAGAATATTTCGTGTCTACGCTATCATTGCTTGACCCCTTGCATACCGGTTTTATATTTGATTGAGCTTCCTCCAGGAATTCATCCTCAAATTCGTTAAAGGACACATCAAGGTCTATTTGGTCTTCTTCTTCAACAAACGTTTTGTTCGCCATTTTGAAAGTAATCTAATTTACATATGAACAATTACTGACCAAAGATATAGCTGGCGCAAATAACATGTTCGGATTATATTTAAAACTGAGAAATATCTATTCACATCTTTTTATTTTGTTGCTTGTTCTTTAACAAATTTGTAATTTTTACTCTCTAATTTTAATTCATTTCTCAATATTTGCGCTTCAGAAGTGGAATTTTAAAAAAATTACTATAATATAACTTATCCTCCCCTCCCTGGTCTTTTTAACCGCTGTACGTATGACTTGAGCCTGTCATCATGGCGGAAGCATGTTGGTTTTGTTTGGTTTAAAAATGAAAATTTCGAAGTTTCTACGCCAATAATGGATACCAAACAGCATATTCCGGGAAGAGCCGTACTAATTGATCGATTATTAAGAGTTTAGTTGAAGTTTAAGGGAGGATAACGCCAGGTAAGTAAGGAAATTTGACGATAATTCCAGCAACATGTGCCTGAACAAGTTGTTTTGCTCCGCATAAATTAAACTTACATATTTGACTACGTGTCTTAGAGTATATCTAGTATATCTTTCGAGTGCCATATCTCATGGAATACCCCACGCGTCACTTGTATTTTCTTCGTTTACACGCGTGATGGTGTGCCACGAGAAAGCATTGTATAAGTATTTCACACCATATAATAAAAAGTATGAGTGGAATACTGTTGTGTCAGCGTTGGCAAGATGTCACCCTCCCTCAATCCAATAGACCCACAATCATACACAATTACATTGTGAGAGAGAGAAAGATGGAGAGGTCAACTGAAATACGATCAGTGGCAATACTAGTTAATATGTTTAAAATAGAGGTTACAATTGTGCTATTTGTAGTGTATAATGAAGAGATAGAAAACGAGCGCGTGTGCTATGTTGAGTTATATAAGCACTTGGGAAATTACATGAGCCCGAGAGAAGTGCTAGGAAAAGCACGAGCTGTAGGCGAATGCTTCTCCGCACTTCTCGAGGGCTCATGTAATTTCCCAAGTGCTTATATATATAACTCAACATAGTACAAGCAATGCTCGTTTTCTATCTCTTTTATAAAATAACTAAGATATAACGATCTATGTCCATTTTGTCAACAAAACATCGCTTGAGTTGCTGACGTCATTTCCTCATGATCTATGTTGAGTTATATAAAACGGTAATTGACCAATGAAAGCGTGCGTTATATCTTAGTTATTTTATAAAATACTATAAATAATGTTGATTGCATAGCAATTAGGCTAAATTCAGTCAATTACAATGCCCTTTGACAGTACTTACAGTATTTCAGCACATAATAGTTCAAATTACATGAATGTTTGATTGATACATATGAAGTAGCTAGAACTGATTATCACAAAGTTTTTATATTTCCACATTATTATGGCAGATAATTTCAAAACTTCAAATTTTATTATTTTAAGCATGACAAGTCTAATTGTGAACTCCGTTTTTTTATTAAACTTATTTTAAAAGTCATTCTAACTGACAATTCATCCATTAGATTAGGGTACTGAATTTTGGATGGGGGGGGTGTTCTAAAATTTCAGAGAGTACTATTTACTAATAAGACATGAAAAATGGTGACAATTACTGGGGAGCTATGCAGTATAGCTACAGACCCTACAACCCTACAGTTGCATCCCCCCAGCCCACACCTCTGCTATCCCTGGGCATAGCTGAATGTACATGTATACCATGAATGTATGAAATAGTACAATTCACAGTTACATATAAAACCAATGTAAGGCAATTTTGGGCATCCCTTTGAATAACTGCTAAAAGTTGCAGTAATTTCCATTTCATTGGAGAACTTTTGTAGTGAAACAAAGCATTTGAGAATGCCTCCCATTGATGCTTGCTAACCACAAACTGTGCTACTCTGAGTACAGTAGTGACCCTATCGTCTAGTGCCCTTGGAAAATATCACCAACTTCAATGAAATTTGACTTGTGACTTGGTAGCTCAGCTGGTAGAGCATCAGGAGTACACATCTGAAGATGTACCAATTAATTTAGGGTTACCACTGGGGGACTGGGGGGTTGACTTATACTCGTGTCTGGGGTAACAGGAGCTTTAATGAGATGACAGCATTTTTATATGTACATTATATATTTTTTTTCTTAGTGTTCAAGGTTTTTTCCAGCTTAAAATTGAAGGAGAATGAGTGATGATGAAGAATTTGATGAAGAAAGCTTCAGAGCCTATGAAAATGAATTATATGGAGAACAGTCTGCCAACAGGTATGGTATCTGTATTTATATCCCATTATTCTCCATTCCAAGGTTGCGATGACTAGGTTGAATTTATCAGCAACAAATGGGGCATTACATATATGGAAGTTGTAAATGATGATCATCGCAGTGAAATACACACAATCTAAGCGATTGTGATGAATGGAAATACCCGAAAAAATTTCGGGCTTCAACGGGATCATGGGTTCGAATCCCGTTGAAGC
>JANTNT010247254.1:0-14026 GCA_024752375.1 Entacmaea quadricolor
TCAAACTCGAGTTTGCCGAGATCAAGTTTGAGTTTGACGTGTCCGTTGTGGGCCACCGTACAGTTCTAATGTTGGATCTCTCTTTAATATGAAATTTAGTGCAATGTTTTCTAAAATTAGCCATGTTATTTGTAGTGCCAACTTCGTCACCTTTGCCAACTTCGCCAACTTCGCCTTCAAAACGTGTTTCTTTAACTGGTGAGTGTGTTTAAAGTCGGAAACGTTTGAGATATATTATTAATTTCGTTGATTGGCTTATTTATATTGTTTTTGTCATGAGAGATCGTTATTTATTTGTAGGATCATACTCGGCTCCAAAATGTGATGAGTAAGAAAGCAATGCTATACAGTGGAACTCCTCTAAACCGGACACCATTAGGACTGGATCAGATGTCCGGTTTAGAGGGGTTTCTGGTGTAGTGTTTCATAGTGTTTTCTGTTTTTACCATTAAACGTTTTAGATTTTTTGCTTCATTACAGATATAAAAGAATGAGTAATTAGCCTGATAAGCATATCTTCACTTCTGCCGTAAATCTCTATCATGTTATTGGGATTTTACAGCTGCATAATTACAATGAAATGTGTGATTTGGTTTAGGTAGTAAAGCCTTTTTTCACTACGATGAAAGCACAAGCGCAAGTACGAGCACAAAGCACAAGAATCAATAAGTTTGATATTTTTGCTTGCGCTTGTGCTTGCGTTGAAGTGAGAACTAGATTTTTGCTTGCCCTTTCGTGCGTCGCTAGTTAAAACCAGGCTTAAGCTTAAAACTTACAAGTTTGGTTTAACGGGGTTAATTTCTTCATCAATAAGTGGTAAGGGACTGAGAAAAGCGTCCGGTTTCCGGTTCAATGAGGTTAAGAATATAGAAAATTGTAAGAGGTTTTGGGACCATGGGGTAACATCTTTCAACATCTAGTAAAATAGTTAATCAGAATGCAGCATTGTTGATTAACCCTTAGTAGGTTTAAACTAAAAAAAGATATAACTGATATTATTATAAAAATTAAAAGCTTCAATTTGGAGATAACCCATTCAGCCATAGGCTGGTTTTCATAGGGCCTGCCTCATGTTGGAATTTAGACATGTTGAAGACATCCTCAAGTTGGAATTTAGACATGGTGATTTTAACGGAGGGAGGAGAATCGGACAACCCGGAGAAAAACCCTCGAAGCAAGGGAGAGAACCAACAAACAACTCTACTCTCATATGACTATAGAGAACCCCTTGAAGCAAGGGAGAGAACCAACAAACAACTCTACTCTCATATGACCTCGAGCCGACTGGAACGCAGGCCACATTGGTAAGAGGCGAGCGCTTTCACCGCTGCACCACGAATGGTTCCCATAATTAACATAACCTTTGACTCTAATTCTGTTCCTACAGGTGACAATGTGGTTGAAATTCGATTTTTAAAGTTAAGTAAGGATGAGGTGAGTCCATGTTAATGGTAATAAGTCACATTTTCTTTTGTTTTAATTTATGAGTTTCTTTTTCGTCTTCAGTGGATAACATTGAAATTTAAAAAGTCACTTGCATATCAATTAAATGATTACTGCAGAAATCGCAGCTGTGGAGCCCTAGGGTGAGTCTATATTCATTATTATGACTAACAAATTAGAAACCTTTCGATTTTATCATTCAATTTGACACATTCAAGCTCTAAATTGTATTTAAACGGTAATTTGTGGATAAAATCATTCCCATAAAAATCGAAAGACAAAAACATTGGCTGACACGCACAACCTTTCTTGCAACATGTACATGGCACGGCTGAATTAGCCTACCTGATCATTTTTTTCTCATTTGGTCACACCGTTTTGGTATAAATGGTTAGAAATGAGTCCACTTCACAAATGATGATAAACTTCAGGGGCGGATTCAGAATTTGTTTAAGGGGGAGACTTTTTTTCAAGACTCTACGAAAAAGGGGTGACTAAATTAATGTTTGAGTGGTTTTTATGGGGTTTTCTACAAAAAAAAGGGGGTGGCTAGTCACCCCCTTCACCACCCCTGGATCCGCCCCTGAAGTTTATTAAATATAATGAATTTATCTTTCCACCTCTATGTTAGCAAATTTCGACAAATTTCGAATTTGGATTTGGTAATAACTAGAGCAAGATCGATTTAAAAATACTCGCGCGTATAGCGGTTTTCGTATGAGTGGTAAACGTACGGTACTGACTTACAGCAAGCATATAGAGAATTTGTCTGCGCATGTGTGTATTTTTTGCTTGAAAATCATTTTCATGGCGGATCGAATCATTTTATGTGGACATGGAACATTCGGCTGGAGATCTCGTTCTTTAAACTTATATTCAGATACCGAAATGTTGAGAAACAAAGAGTTTACCGACTGCTAGTTTGTTGCAGATAATTATTTCAACCACAGGCGCTGCAGATGGAAAAATATCAAGAGTCAAAGTCAGTCGGATTTTTCGAAAATAGACCAAAACCTCGCACTTTAGTGTTTTATTTTGGGTGCTTACTTCATTTATAAGGTAAGTTTAGAGGTTTAAGTCGTTGCCAACACGATATGGTGTGGATTAGTTTTGATTAGGGGGTTTTGGATATTGGCAATCGCGAAATATTTCGCGATGTTTACAGCAATATGGCGCGTAATTCTTAGAATTCAAGTTTAAAATTCTACATCTTCAAGCATTTTGGTAATTGAATGTAATTTTAAAGAACGAGATCGCCAGCCAAATGTTCCATGTCTACATAAAATGACTCAATCCGCCATGAAAATGATTTTCAAGCAAAAAATACACACATGCGCAGACAAATTCACTGCATGCTCTTACAGCACGTACCCGATACGACATACTGTAAAATTGAAATGACTTCCAATTGTTTTGTTCAATTCGTCCAATCACAACGCGTAGATAAGGCTACGGTAATGTACGCCTACGAATTTGGCTTGTCGTTTCCCAATCGTACTAAATACGCTTTAACTTACCTGCTTTTACATGTACGGAGTTTCTTTGTTTGTATGAGATTAAATTTTGTAAATGCCCTAAAAAAAAGTTGATGGATGTAAAAAAATCAGTGTGTCAGTTGAAGAAACCATATAACCTGTACTATCTTTCATTTATTAGCATGTTTCGTGCTTCTGATATCATCATACTCAAGAACTACCCACAGATGTCTCATGGACACCTTGTTGTACGTTTCAAGGTGAAAAGTCCCAATTCACACAAGCCATTTCCCAAGCAAATTATATACGATATGGCAAAGAATGAAAAGAACATAGCAGGCTACCTTATTGTTCTTCCCGATAATGTTTCTCCTCAAGCGAGACGAACAAAAAAATCTGGCTTAAGTAAAAAGTCCACAATAGTGATTGCAGCAGCAGTGGTCGCACTTGCTATCGGTGCAGTTTTGATTATAGTATTCATCTACAGGTAAAGAGCTTGCTAATAGTACTAATAAGACACCCTCTGTTCCTCTACCCTTCCGTACTTATATCTTCCTATTGCTTGTGTCTACCTCCCTCTACCCTCTTTTTGCATCCGCCATCTATTTTCTTTTCTGTTTCTTTTCCTAGTCTTCCTTCCTAAACTCCTTTTCCTCCTCTCCCAACTCCTTGCGTACACCATTTCCTTCCCTTCCTGCCTTCATTTCTACTATCCAACTCATCTTTCTCATTTTCTCTCTACACTCCTTTCCTAGTCCTCAACGTTATGTCTTTCCTTCTTAAATTCGTCATAACTAGCCTCCTACAAAGACGTCCTTCGTGTCGGTCGTCGTTCTTGGTGAGGGAAACGTTGCGTAACCGACACAAAAGGACGTCTGCGTATAGGAGGCTACTTCATAACATGCTTACCAACATTTTTCGCTTCTGCCTCTCTCCCTCCCTACATCTCTTCCTACCTCTTTCTCGCTACCTTCACAGTTGCTCCTCTCCTCTCCTCTCTTCTTATCTTGTCTACTTATCCACCTACTTAGTCTGAACCTTCCCGACAGGGATGTTTCCTTTCTCATTGACCTTTAAAGTTAACTGTCTTGTTCTCAATCCACAACATCTGATGATATTCCCTCAAACTTATAGGAAGAGAAAAGCTATAAAAACATCGACAGTTCGCTACCGCGTTCAAAGCTTCAATACAGATGTTGACAATGACGACGGCGACGATGTTGGCAATGATAACTCAATGTTATCTATAAATGACGACCAAGCCCCGTTATTAATTTAGACTTACGTATGTACGTTTGAAAATCTCACAGCAGTATTGTTGGGTTTGCGATTGAAATTATTCCCAACTTGAATGTAATAAAGAAAAAAGACTTAACTATGCAGTCCCTAGACCGTACCGCTCCATGCTTGCTTTTTCATAAATAATATTAAAGTGTAAGAAGTTTCCATTTACTAAGCACTGCAATTTTATGCGCTATCTAACTACCAATACACATAAACCAGGTGCATGAGAAGTGAATTTTTTAAACCGCAATCATAGCGCATTTAGAGTTTTTATTATTGATATTAACTTTGTAACCATTGATTTCGAAGGCGTTGACAACAGGACACGGGTCCCATGTAAAGTCAACCCTAACGGGCCTATACGGTTTAACATCTTATCCGGTGAGAAGACATGAAAGTCTTATCATTTGCAGATATTATAACAAAGGCAGCACTTTCTTCTCAGTAATTTTAAGACCCTGAGTGTTGGTCCGGCTGGGACTCTAACTACGACCTCTCGCACCGCAACAGACCGAGGCTCAACCAACTGTCCATTAGCCAAGTTGGTGGGTCGTGGCGGGTCGTGGCTGGCCCTGTTGTTCAGGCTCTTTATTAGACCTAAATCACTTAGTAAACCCTCTAAATCTTATTGTAAATGATATAAAATCAATATCTTTTAAAAAGAGCTGGGTCGTCGGTGATCGAGACGGACCTTGATGAGGCTCTAAGTCTTCATCTAAATTTGGATGCACCTTTGTCTCTGAAGTCATCCCTCATTAGTATTCAAGTGATCTTTATATAAATATCACTCGTGATTTTATATAAAAATCACTTGAATACTAGTGAGGAGGACTTTATCGAGTATAAAGGTCCATGCACGTGACGTGTATGGGAGATCCAATTGGACCAGAAGCTTATGAATTATTCATGAGTGTTTTAAATAGGTTATAAATAGTTTGAAGTCTGAAACATCCTTTCAAAATTTGTAATTACTGGAAGTCTCATCTCAAGACATTTGAAAACCACTTTTAAAGTTTAGTAGCTATAGAGAATACTAGCTATAGAGCTAAAAGTTTTGTAATCAAACAAAACCGCCACCTGGATGGCTCAGTTGGTTAGGGCGCTGGTCCAGGTCTTTTGTGCGGGGGACAGGGTTCGAGTCCCGGCCGGACAACCACTTCTCAGGGTCTTAAAATAACTGAGGAGAAAGGGCCCTCTTTGCAAGGGACCTCGTGTCCTATTGGACTCCATCTGTCCTTAATTCAAATCATTAAATAAAACTAAAATAAAAATAAAACACTTATGATTTCACTTGTTCAATTTCCAGGGGCAAAATCACATAACACTTTCCAAAAGTTCCGAAAGAAAAAATACCGAGCGTTTCCAAGAAGAAAAAGAAAATGTACCTTAGTCGTCTGGTGTAGATGAATCCTTCCCTGGTGATCTCGCCTACAAGCGCGCAAAGCATTGTTTGTCAAAATCAACAGTTCTAAATACTCATTCAACTTTTCCAGCATGCGCATTTCTCGCTAAAGCCATTTAAAACAGACTGTAAACTAATCCTATTCATCAGCATTTTAAATACGTGTGTAAAAGTAAATTTATTGCAATTTTTTTTGAAGAAACGACGGCTATTTGAAAATAGATATGGAACTTTTGGCAATGCTACAAAACCGCTTCTGATTGGCTAATACAAACCGAAAATGAAGGTTCGAGATCACCTGGCTTCCATAGGAGCGGACTTATGAGGGGGAGCGATGAGGCCACGCCCCCCCTTTTGAGTGTCTATTTCTATAAGTCAGCATACAGTCTTGAAGGTTTTGTGTCGTGCCCATCTTTTCTTTGAATAATGACAGCTATTGAAATTATAGGGTTTCCCAGAGTCTCTGCATTCTTGACCCCAAACCCTGCCATTCTTACTGCGCATGCCCGAAGAAATGCCAAAAACTCATCGAGCATGCGCAGTAAGAATTACAGGGCGCTGGGGTGGAGAGTGTCATTTTCCGCCAAAAATAGTTTCAAGTCGAGGCTTCGTACAAAGCTTTCATATATTTGCTGTATTTTTCCCACAAAACCTGGACTTGAAACTATTGTTCGCGAGAAGTGAAGCATATTGTTACACAGGGCTCGGAGAAGAAATAGTGGTGCACGCGCGACGTACGTACGTTTTCGTATTCGTTCCGATAGCGTTCCGAGCGCAGGATGTACATTGTGATTACTGCAGAACAAGATAATCGGAGGCACTGTGATAATATTTTGACAATATATAATGTGTAAGCGGAATTTCGTACGAGGGACATTGCCCGCGTAAATCACGGGGAAAAAAACGGGTCGGGCGCGCAACTCCTATGAGCCCTGTGATTGTTATGAACACCATTCAGAATACTAAAACGTCAAAAGAAGTTATGAAATTGTATTTGACTACTATAAAATTGTTCCTCTTTTGCCCTGTGTGGTTAGATTTTGAATCTGCATGAGGAGTCAGTCAAAATCACCCAAGCAGAATATATTAGCATAAAATGAAACACGATATGGTTCATTTCCGGTAAGCATATTAACATTTGCATTTCAAACACAACCCCGGGTCATATGTGTATTGTTTTCTCTTCCACTGCTCCTGGTGTACGCCAGCACCGATATCTCCAGTTTTAAACTTGTTTCTGACCTCAACAAAGCATCGTGTGCTTCAAATAAACGAAAAAACTTAAACTTCTGGCGACTTGAACGTCTATTCGGCAAACTGTGGTGTTGTTATTTTCCTTTTTGGCCGTTCGTTACTCGAGTCGAGGTTAGTTTATATTTTCTTAATATCTTACTAGTTCGTTTCGAATAGGACTTAATAGGACTACTATGAATAATTCAGATAGATCAGTACAATTTTGAGATATCATATACACGGACAGATTAGTGGTTTTGGGAATCAGCAAGGTATTGATATGTTACAAAACCACAGCAAAGTTTTCTACAGCTGTATGATTGGCTGTTGATAAAGTTTCAAGTTTTGTTTTGTCCGCAAAAAACCACCTCTTAAGTTAAGTTGATAGCATTTGAAGAACAGAAGTAACTTTTGTAAAGACTGGGTTTACACCTTTATCAAAAGAAAGGTTCTCATACGGAAAAGACTTATGTAAGAGTGTCCTGTAGAGAAAGTAGTTTCTTGTCTACGTACGCGTTTTCGGTCGATCGACCTCATTTCTACATCTGGTTCCTCTCCTATTACTATTAGCTTCGTCGTCATAAGTGTAAATTTTATTTCGCGATAGAGACTGTATTTAAAATCTATTAAAGAAAACTTTTTGGATGACAAGTAATAATTCAAAATGCGATAAGATAAATAGCTGTAACTAGTAATATGACAGCTCTCTTTTCAAAACAAGAAATCCCTTGTCTGTCTATGATGTGTGAACTTGTGCTCTGAAGCGCTTTAAGCATGGTAAATTACTCTTCTTTGTTATAATTTACAATTTTTTGAATTTTTCAATGTTGTCATGTAATTTCGATTCTTTTGGCTTTTCAAAAACAGTCCGGGACTGACAGGCAATGTACTATGAGACCCTATACGTAGTTACCTTTAATTAGTTTGCATAATTAATGATAATTAATTTTTGAAAAAGAATGTCTCCGACTGAAAGAATATAAGCAAAATAGTAATTGTGCAAAGTTTCAAAGTATTAAGTTACATTGTTATGAAGTCAGAAGCATTTTAAATGTAGGAAAAATGAAAACAATTTTTTAAATGAAAAACTTGAAAGCGAGGCTGGTAAAGCTAATTTAACTTTGCTGTGACTCAGATTTTAATGTTATGGTGAAGAAATTGTCATTGTTCACTAATTTTAGCTTGCTCTTTCAAACAATGTTATATCAAATAATAAGTTCTGAAAAAGCGTTTTTCAACCACAGCTTTATTTTTGGCATCAAGACACATGGGTTGAAATCAAGAGAAAATAAGGGAGTGGTAATTACTGGGGGGGCTGGTAAATTTAGGGGGAGGGCTACGTTTTATTGGGCTCTGTTTTAGGGGGGCAAAATTTTTTGAGCCCACATTTGGGGGTTGGTCATAATTTTTGGGCTTGGATTTGGGAAGGGGGCACAAGTTTTTGGGCTTGGATTTGGGGAGGGCCAAGATTTTTTGGGCTGTTTGAGAAATTTTACTGGCCCTCCCCCCAGTATTAATGACTGCTCCCTAAAGTAAGAGAAGGCAGTATTAAGGATAGTAACCATCAAAGGCACCATTTGATGCTTTTTATAGATTGGATTTGTTTTGGAAAAAGAACCTGATTGGTTAAATCATTTCAGGCATGAAATTTGCATCTTCTCTTGCATAAAGTTATTTTGCAAGGTGGACTCCCAAAAGGCAGACATATGACAAGTCATGCTCTGCCAAAATCAAAAGCCACTTGAAAATTAATTGAAGAAGACAAAAAATGTTTGTTTGTTTTTGTTTTGATGTAGGGAAGTAAGGCAAGCATGGTTGTCATGTTGGAATAATATCAAGTAGATAAGATTAAAAAAAATAGCATCAAAGTGTGCTAATGATGGGAATTAGTGATGCCTTTCCTTTGCTCATTTTGTCTTGGTGAGATTTTCTATGACTTATGAAATTGATCTATCAATATTAATTTTTTTCTAGGTAAATAGAAGTGCAAAAAGATGATTAGCCAGAGAGTTTCTTACCTTAGTTTGGTTATATGTTTGCTGTGTTTGACTGCAGTATTTGGTAATGAAGTTCTTTATTCATTTATTGATAAGTCTTGACTTTGAAATTATATTTATAAGGAAAACAAATGTGAGGAGATTGGTTTTGCAATGTTTTGACATCTTCTGATGTCATTATATAAGCACTGCTCATCTCATTAAAGATATTGTTTGATAATGACATTGCAAGATGTCAAAATTAAGAATCATCCTCTGCGACTTACATATGAAATTGATGCGTACCACTGTAACCTCAAGCCAGAATTCTTAACTGACTGGTTGATCAGAAAAATCCTGGGCTGAGTGAGATTTGAACCCCATGACCTTTGGAGTTCTGGCTGGAACTCTGAAGGTTGCGGATTTGAATCTCACTCAGCCCAGGATTTTCCTGAACAACCATTCAGTTAAGAATTCTGGCTTGAGGTTACAGTAGTACTCATTAATTCCATATGTAAGATGTCAAAACACCAGAATCAGTCTCCTCACATTTGTTTTTTGTAATAAATATTAATTTATTGTCTATATTTTCCCTCGTTAGTTTTTATATAATTTTGGGTTTAGATGTTGATAAAGCACCAGAGAATTTAAAATGAAACTAATTCCATCTTGTACAACTTTTACATGTGCTTAGCAGACTCCTGTGTGTGAATTCATGAATCCTTGCAGGCCTGTCGCTAGGACCTCAAAAGGAAGGCTTTGTTTTTATGCTAATATCAGTTATTGAATTTCACTAAATTTCTTCAGTAGCTGGCTTATAGAAGGGATGAGGAAGGTTTGTATGAACAGTTAAACCACTTCTTGTAACAGGCATGCAATGAATCCATGCTGTATTAGCAATTAAGATATCCAGTTTATTCAAATCAATACATGTCACCTTAATTACTGGTCCACATGCAAGTATCCTCATTCCAAATGGCTAATAATTGCTGATAAGAATTCTCATCTTCTTTTTCCAGGTCTTCCAAAAGAAGGAGATATTCGTCTAATGGGCTCACAGGACAACTGGCAAGGCCGAGTGGAAATCTACTACAATTCCACTTGGGGAACTGTTTGTGATGATTTCTGGGACCAGAGAGAAGCCCAAGTTGTTTGTCGCCAACTGAAATTCCCAGGTGCCATACAAGTATATTCTTTTGCTGCTTTTGGTAATGGCTCAGGTCCTATCTGGATGGACAATGTTCGATGCAATGGTAGTGAGTTAAAATTGAAAGATTGTTTACATAATGGTTGGGGAAAACATAACTGTAATCACAAAGAAGATGGAGGGGTTGCCTGTGTGCATCAGGACACTAGTAAGTAAAATGTTATATAGTAACTAAAGGTTCTTACATCAGATTTTAGGCAGGATCCATCCAGACCAGTTTGCAATGAGTCAAGAAAATCAGTAAGATTTTCTGATTTTTCGATTCAGTTTTTACTGTTGACAGATCAGTTTTGCAGATTGGTTAATTTAACAACTTGTCTATTGCTGAGTTTGAAAATTAGTCAACTTCACTTATGTTGAGTTAGGAAATCAGTTGTTTGGTTTGATTCCTTCTGGGTTTTTTATGATCATGAAAAAATCAAAGTATAAATTTGCCTGTCATCACTCTGATGGTAGCTGATTAGAGAAACATTTATCTCATGCTTTGTGCTTACAGTTCAAAAAATGTACAATGTATACATTGTTGTGCAGCAGTAGAGGGTATTTGCCAACCTGCCTGTTTTAAGGGGCATTTCTGCTGTGTAAATGAGCCAGGTCAAAATGGGTCTTCTGAAAACACAGCAGAAATGCCCCTTGAAACAGGCAAGTTGGAAAATACTCCCTGCTGCTTGTGCTATGACCATGCCTTGTGCCATGATTTTCACATTCATAAGAAATCTGATCTATTCTCAATTAAAGTATTTCATTTAAATTCTTCTGACTTATATGCTAGAAATCTGATTTATTCTCAATTAAAGTACTTTGACTCTTCTGACTGCTAGAAATTAGAGAAATTGCAATAGGAGGAATGGATCCCTTTTTTATTTTAATGACATAAAAGATTACTTCCCCTTTCCTTTTCACCCCCTTAAAAATCAGGACCATTAACCTCTATTTTTAAGTTGTGTTGAACTTAGTTACATAGGCATCCTCTGTCATGCTTTCATCTCTTTCATGCCTGGTTTTACACAGTTGGTTACATCAATTAATTTGCCAATGCATTGCAGTTATGGTAACACAGAAAGTGCTGATTTCTCAATGAAATTTAAATATGTTTTGTTAAGGCATATTTTCAACATTATTATTATTATTTTATATTCAGGTTCTCAGGTACCCAGGGTGTCTGGGATAGAGAAAGAATACCTTTCCCCACCCCTTGCCTCTGATGGTATGGGTAACCAAGGATGGCGAAAACAGGCATAGTACTAGCATAAATGAATTTTTTCCTTAAATGTTTAACTCTGTAGATCCCACAAATGTTGGAAGCTGTTCATTTGATGGTGGTCTCTGTGGATACACCAATGCTAATGATGACGACTTTGACTGGACCCAGCATCAAAACAGCACACCTTCTTATAATACTGGGCCAACACATGATCATTCCACAGGATATGGTAAGTTTAAACCTCTCTACCCCCACTTTGAAAGGTGCTTCATGGCCCTTTACCCTTTAATAATGATTAAGGTCATGCATGTTTTGATGAAAGTGGTGGTACTGATGATAATGATGGAAATGTCTGTATGTATGTTGACAAGACTGACAATGGTGATGCTGTTGATGATGAATGTGATGGTGTTGCATGTGGTGGTGTTACATTAATGCTGATAGTGTTGCATGTGTTGATGTAGTGAAGTTGATGCTGATGTTGGTGATAGATGTGTTGATGGTCACATGATGATGCATGTGTTAATGCATGGTTGTGCATGTGCTTGTGGTGGTGCATGTGATGGTGCATATATTGATGGTCACATGGTGGTACATGTGTTTGTGATAGTGCATGTGTTGATAGTAATGCTGTTGGTGGTGGTGCAGGTGTTGATGGTTACATTTGAGATGCATGTGTTGATGGTAATGCCTGTGTTTGTGGTGGTGCATGTATTGGTGCAGGTGTTAATGGTGCTAAAGGTGTTGACAGTGGTGCAGGTGTTGATGTAGGGCTTGAAATAACGGTTGGTCATACGCCAGTCAAGATGTCCGGCCAAATAGATTTTTCACCAGTCATTGACTGTTTCTGGACAGTCAAACATTATTAATAATTAACTACTCCATAATATACAATGTTTATTGTTGATTTAAGAAAATCACAAAGGAACCCTTACATTTAATAAGAGATAAGTATTTTGTAAGTATTTAAGTATAGTTATTTTACTTCAGATAATTTCAAGAACATGATCGGCTTTAAGGTGACTGGCTACTATTGAACGTTCGAAACGAGCCCACGGGGGTGCGCGCGCACGAATACCGCTGAGTTTTCATGACAACGTTCAAAATTTTTTATAAGGAATCATTGGCGTTTTGAACTTCAAGAGGGTAAAAATCCCCAAATTTTGCACGGTATAATTTTTTTTTTGATTTTCGGAAAGTTCATGTATTGAATTCGATTTCTAATTTAAATATATCTGCCTTATGATTCCTTTTCATTCTTGACTATGTGTGCCCTTCTGGCATGGTTTCGAATGTTCAAACTTAACCCGAAACTATAAAATGTAGATAAACAAATAGAATGTATGAAAGATCAAAAGGCGGACATGCATTCCTTTCCGCATATTTTGACATTCCGCTTGCTGATTTCTATTTCATAAAAACAACTAACTATAACTAAAGCTATCAAACTATAGAATATTTTTAGATTCATTTGCCATTAATACCAGTAGGCTTTTTTTTCAATTACACACAAAACATGCACCAACACTGGCGCAAAGACGCGCAAATACATTTTTTGCATAATTCTTGTTTGCGATGCGAATGCAAATAGTAGTAAATTTAAAATCAGTGGTTATTGGACAAGTCATTATAGAAGCTTATTCAACATGCCTTTTCCTTTTATGAAGTAAACAAACTATTAAAACAATGTTAATATAAAAATGCCTGTAAAGCGTGGTTTCCATTTGATCGCCACGATCGCCCAAAAACGTTTCGGCGATCACAGCAATTAAGCAACCGCTTTGTTTCCATATGATCGCTACCATCGCTGCGATCGTTGGAGTTGTGTTTCCATTTGATTGCTGTGATCGCCGAAACGAGTTTTATATAAATGTTCAGGATCAATTCAATTTTGTTCTTTTTTCGAACCATCCAATTCAGAATTTATTTTTTCTTCTTCTAAACTCTCAGATGTCGAAGGATCGTTAATGAGAACTTTAGGCCATTTAGAAGTTGTGACTTGCTGTTATAAATGCGCCTTCCACTTCTTCTGCGAAAGTCGCGGCGAACTCAATTACTTCAAAAGATTACCGTCTCATTATCGATGATGATGAGTATGGCGTGACTTAAGTTCGACGTCTAAAACATCGAAGCGTTTAAGTCTTTGATTTGAACTTGGTTTTAGGCACAATTTCTTGTTTTCTTGAAGGCCAATTAATTGAATAAATAAAATATATGAAGAAGATAACTTGTGTAACTTTTTATTTTTAAAAGCCAGTGTATTATCTGGTTAGCACTGGCTGCTACAATCTACACTACGGTAATTGCGTTTGCAGCTCCTAATTGGAATTCATTGAAACTGTTAACCGCGAAAGCAAACACTAAAATAGATTTTAAAGATTAAGAAAGAAGTTCATTTCTTCATACGTTACGCACTTTGAAAGGTAAATAATTAAATTCGTTTTCAAACATGACCAGTCAAAAAGACCGTTCAAAAACGAATTTGGCCAGTTAAATACAAATTTTGGCCGGCATTGTCCGTTGACCGGCCGTTATTTCGAGTCCTGTGATGGTTGTGGTGCAGGTGTTGATGGTTGTGGTGCAGGTGTTGATGGTGGTGGTGCAGGTGTTGATGGCTGTGGTGCAGGTGTTGATGGTGGTGGTGCAGGTGTAGATGGTGGTAGTGCAGGTGTTGGTGGTGTTGGTGCAGATGTTGATGGTGGTAGTGCAGGTGTTGATAGTGGTTCATGTGTTGATGATGATGTAATGATGTTGAAGGCATGTGTTGATACAATGTTGATTATGGTGATGCTGTTGATGATG
>JANTNT010247365.1:0-25074 GCA_024752375.1 Entacmaea quadricolor
CCAGACTTAAAAGCCGAAAAAACATACCCTATCGGGCGGCACATACCCGTATAGCAAATATAGGGCAGTACCCCCCCCCCCCGAGAGCACACCGCAGAACATGGCGCCTGGTCTACCACGCACACTCGATAAACCTATTTACCATTACAATAAAATGATAGTTTTTTTTTTGTTTTTGGTTTTTTTGAAGGCTGCGAGAAGTTTTGTTATCATGTATCGATCCACTGTAAAAACTTTTCCAGCCAAAACGGCGGGAGGTTTGTCTATTCAACCTTTTTGGTAACTTTGGTTATTCAACAAGACATTCCCAGCTTGGCAGACAGGGCGGCTTGCTTCCATCTGGGCCACTCGAAAACAACTTGATATAATAGCATCAGTTGTCTTGATTTTTTTGCCGCCAAATTGAAGCTATTAGGTTTCTGTATTCTCAAAAATCAGTTTAAGTTTGAAAACCCGCAATTGTAGGTAGTGTATTTAACAAAAACAAAACTAAAATATTTTCTTTTTTCGCGATTGATAATTTTAAAAAATTATATCGAAGGATGTGGTGATATTAAATTGGCGTTTTATATGCAACGAAAAACACAAGCCTTGTATATAAAAATACAGAAGATTTCTATTAAAACCAGCAAGGGTTTTAAATTAAAATGAAAGAAATTGTATTGTTGTGTGGGTCTCGCTATCAGTAAACATAATCAACTATGACGTGATCGACGGACCAATAAAGTATCACAATTGAATCGGGAGCCAAATATTATTTAATTCTTGTTCTGTCTTGACAGCTAAGATGGATTGCTAAACCTTTCTTTCTAAAATTCAATGCATAATTCGGCGAGAAATCAAAGACTCCCTCAGTCGATTTGCCTATACATAGTTAACAATAAAACCAGGAAAAGCTTGGCATTTTGATGAATGTTATGGACATTTATTTGGATTGAATTTGATCAATTCGAAATGAAATCTTTTTTGGGTAAATAACAACTCGTACATGACACGAGTCAATACAATTTTAAGCCTCATTTAAGTTGTGCTAAATACACAAATAATGGCTGAAATTGAAACGTTCCGAAAATCTAATCACCTAAGTTGATGTTACAAACATAACTTTGATATCATTTTCAAATTAAATCCCAGAACATGCTTCAAAACTTTAAGATTTAATTAAACAAAGTGTTTTCAAAATGAATTTTTTGAAATTATAAACGTTAACAATTTTCTTGGATTGTTTCTTTCTAGATCTTTTTTCCCTTTTTGTTTTGCTCCTCGGTAAACATTTTAAGTTATTGATTATTTTCCTGGCTGGTTGCACAGTATTTTAAACTGAAAAGATAATAAAAACACCATTAAATGATTTCATATTCATTTCTAAGCGAGAAGTGGAAGCTTTCTAAGTAAAAACGCTGTTTTATCATAGTAGGGAATCTCGTACACAAACAATCTTCTTATGTGATTTATCGTTTAAGCTTTGTATACACAGAAAACTGTTGAATCTCACCGCTATTAAAACACGAATGTATGGATGAGCGAAGGAGACAGTAATTCTCTTTAGCCGAGTCGTGTTATGGCTATCACTAGATCTACGGCTATAATTAAATAGTGCAAAGAAGCCTATAAATTCACTGAATATGCCACTGTTGTTTATCTGTAGGAAAGCGACTGCGCCATATCCAAGAGGCATCAGAAAGCTGAATCAAAACCACTTTGGAGCCTGTTTAGAGTCTTTAAACGTTGATGCAACTAAAATAGCTCGGTTATTTTATTTTATTTCTTCTCTCTCTTTGATTCATAAAGCTTACTCTCAACCGGCGTGCTTTGAAATTATATCTTTGAGAAAATACTTAAAAAGCGAGAAAAATAACACATGGATTGGAAATGGGGCGTGTGAAAACAACATGTATATGAAATTGGACTTTATAAATTGGCACAACTTAAAACCAGTCGGAAATGATCAAATTTATTTTTAGCTAAACTCTCCAATATTAATTTCATTGGACGATTTTTATGCCAAAGCGATGAGTAGAAATAACTTTAAATATATAAGTATAGAATAATATTTTCTTTATTGAGGAAAAACGTTCACACACGGACGAGATCCCACGGTGTAAAATTGGTGAAAGATTTATAAACAATAAGAGTATTTTTTTCCAAAGAACAATTCATGGCTTTACAATTAATCGCAATTGTTGCTTGAATTATTAATTTTCGAATTCTAGATCTTTTGTAGAGTAATTTCTTAGAACCTTTTAGTAGTGTTTCTTTTCTTTTGGTTTTATTAATGTTCATCTAAAGAAAACACGTTGGTCAATTTTCTAATTTTTTCAATTGAAACGCGTAGATCATTAGTGAAAACACTGTGTTTCACATTTCCCCTGTTTTATTTTCAATGTTTAGACAATTTTAAATAAATATAAATAGGAAAGTAGGACCGTAATGAACTGTGGCGAAGCTTATTAGTAGCTAATGAGGCCAAAGTAAAAGGGAATATACATAGAAAACTACATCATACTGTGGGAAATGAGCGGTCTGCATGAGTTTCGAGGCGCACGCTTCTATGGGCGGGAGCTTTGATGTTCAAATGAGCAGTTCAATGGTTTTCTTTTGTATACATCGTTTTCTGAAAAGTTTATTGTGAAAAATAACGATGGTCAGTCAAAGTAGAATGTCTGAGCTGTCGTTAAGATAATCTTAGCATTGGGTACGGTAGCTTAATAAACTTACAATTGTTAAAGTTGTGTCATTTTTCATCATCAAATCATAAAAAATTCGCTTGTCAACTCAAGAAAGACGGCTAATTGGGATATATTAAATTATCTGGATGGACAAAACCCCAAGCCCTTGGCCGTGTTTGCTTGTCTCGGTAAAAAAGATACCGCTCTTTCATAGCATGTTGCGTCGTTCCATCCAACACACACAAATACTAATAAGTCATAGAGCGGTCAGCAATGAGTGTTCACGCCGTGTAGCAGTCAATTTAGATCAATCTAAGTGCTTCTGTTGGGATTTTCCAATTAGTGTCTTGATAAAGGCGCCAGTTTACAGCTGCCAGAGGCCTTAAGTCATTAGGTAGTGAAATTGCACTAAAGGGGGTTGTTTGTCAAATCCAAATGCGTGCAAGTAAAACCGCGTTTCGATCGCCTTAATTGTAAACAAATACCATTAAGTTTGCCAAATATCGCTCAAAAGCTCAGGAAATGGCCCTTCAAATTGGACGATTGAGGAGCGCGCGCTTTTCACCCGATTAATCCGAACTCCACGGAGTCTGTGAGTCCTTGTTGTAATGTTCATGTTCAGAGCCGGCCCCAATACAAATTCTTCACAGACCCGAAGACTCGTTATGATTATTTTCCAGCCTCGAGCTTTTCCTGTGCAATATTCTGTTTTAAATAAC
The DNA here is from genome assembly GCA_024752375.1 of Entacmaea quadricolor. Classification (NCBI taxonomy): domain Eukaryota; kingdom Metazoa; phylum Cnidaria; class Anthozoa; order Actiniaria; family Actiniidae; genus Entacmaea; species Entacmaea quadricolor. Next base: position 3,389 of record JANTNT010247365.1, read on the forward strand.
TCTTTTTTTTATCGAGAATTTTACCGACCAATTATGTTGTCTTTTCCGTACTGATCAAGATTTTGGACTTAAATTATCTGTAAACAGCAATAATTCTTAATTGGAAACGAATAACCCAACAACAACTTGAAATTAGATTATTTTTTTGCCCCTAGAGAAACTGAACGTCAAAAAACTGTACATTTCTGTTGCCGTCTGTTTTGGCGTTGTTTAGCCATATATCGGTCCATCGTTTCGAAAGCCAAAGTAAATTCTTTTTTTAAGACTTTGAGTGTTTTCATTTTGAATAATGACCCCATTTGTATTTTCTCTGACACAATACACTAGCGATATTCTTTAAATAATCAGAGAAACTGTCATTTATTGTCATAAAAAAATCTCCTTCAACACTCTTTGACTTGTCGCACGATGTTTTATGTACAACTCTGTTATTGTCTCCACCCTTTTTGTTCTTTTTCCTTCCTTTTTCGCATAAAAAAATATCTTAAGCTGTTTAAAGAAAGACTTACTGTACTCCCATTTCCATCGTTGGCGTCTTTCCGAAGTCATCCAGAACTGATAATACGGAAAACGACTTTTTTTCTCAATGAACGAGAGTGTTTTGTTTTACTGCCGAGATGGTCAATTCAGTGAAGAACTTAGAGTCAGACCGAATAGTTTTAGGCTATCCGAAGCAGTTACTCCCGAGAATAATTGGTGTAAAACTATAAAAGGAAATCAAATCAGAGGTAAATAGACTAGCCAAGTTGTGAATGAGAATCTAGACGGCGAATAGGTCAAGTGAAAATAAGCTACCAAGACCCCGAACAGATTAGGTCTTTTTTTCTTTTTATAGATCCGGAAGGGATATTTTTTTGTTAATTACGCTATAATGGCCGATATTCGTGAAAGGTACCGATAGATATCAGGCTACTTTGAATTCCTTTTTCAAAGACCCCAGCATTTGTGGTTTAGTAATTTTTGTCTTTTTTTTGGAGGCACTAAATCCTAACGATCATAATTAGTCGTAGAGATAGCTCAAGCTTTTAGCTGTGTCGCCTATCAAGATTTGTCATCGGGCCAAACGTGTTGTTTTGGGGGGCTTTCAGGATCTTATCAGGCTAAACTTAGCATCCTTGAACTTAAAAGAACGATAATGAATATAGTCAAAGACAAGTTGACGACTGCTCACTTTGTAATGGAGTTTTTCTTCTGTGAAAGAACACCAGCTGTAACTTTGCTTGTCTGTTACCCGACTCGTCACTAAGATAACGCGTAGAGCTAGCTCAACCTATGTCAGCTAGCGAAGCTCTTACTACCATCACAGAAACACCTTCTTTCATAGGGAGGGAAAAAAAAAAGAAAAAAAAAAAAAACTACGTCCAGATTATCATGTCTATATAACTTTACAATGAACTTCCTTTACCGTCGTACTTTTCAGTTCCAGACGTTTTTTAAGCTGTAATATCTTTCGGAACTCGAATACACTATCACGGAACAAACCAAGTGTGGATGTATAAATTTGAAACAGCTAGTTCCTTCCGCCTTTTCAAGTAGTTCAACAAATATTTTTGATAGGAGTTTTGTATTTTAACGGGGTATTTCTTATTTCGTAAAGTTATTATCTAGCAGTTACGGCTGCCTCCCATTTACTCAGGATATACATTTTAAAGGTGTCAAGTAAGTGAGCAGTTCGTCCAGAATCGTAAAAAACCAGTCAGTCGACAACTACTGAAAACTGTAACTAAGCTATTACAAACACTATAGCTCTCTGAGGTTTTTAATAATTCTCAACTTAAAAAGATCTGCAAATTGTTATTTAACGGCTCGGAACAGAATATATAGAACTAGAATAACTTAATTATACTGACTCACCGTCTTTTAAAATTGGCGTTTCGAAAAATAAAACATGGACTATATTCAAGCAAAATACTTGTTTTGTTCTAGTAAAAGTATGATCTACGCCAAAACTATTGCAAGTTATTTTTTCCCCCAGTCTTTACGAAGTATTTTACTCACCGTCTCTGTATTCCTTCATTTCTTTATGTTGTTCAAGATAATCTTTGTATTCCTTATGGTAATGATCTTTATAGCGCTCAGAATAAGGCAGCGGTTCGTCATAAAAAGAATGAAGATTCGGATCACCATAAACTCCTGCTGCTAAAAGCAAAGTAATATTCAAGTCAATTCAAGAAAAGCATTTACAATTCTGCTCAAATAATATCAAATACATTTGTATAAGTGTGTGTTTCCTGGTGTTCATTGATAGCATTTATAAGAACTGTAATTTTTTAATATCTTGACATTTTACGTATAGACAAAAACAAAAAATTGGTTGCCCGTTGTCAACATTACATCGTACTGCTCGGCGAATTCCCTCTGAGCTAAGAAAACTAGTTTATTCACAATCATTTAGTTTAGTTTAGTTACAATCGCAACCGCAAACATCTTTGCACTTGAATTACAATATGTTTCTCTTGAAACCATTTGCTTTGATTTTAATAAATTTCTCAAAAAACTGTCCGCTTCGCATTGTGTTTTATGTATTTATTAATAATTTCTAAAACGTCAAAACTCCAAGTTTACGCTGTTTTTTTTTTTTTTTTTTTTTTTGTAGGCTAGTACTTTGAATGAAACGATAAAACTAAATGTTGGTGGGTTTTTCCCCTTGATTTTATTTTTTTGTGAACAACGGCACTTCGGTGCGTAATGACAAAATTGAATTAATCTTAACAAAAACATTTTATATTTTCTTTGTAATTAAACCAGATTCTCTGAATCTCTTTATATTGTGTTTTTGAACATTTTTATCGATAAATATTACTAAAATTTGAATCAACCCTCAAAATATCTTCGAAAAACGACTCTTTTTTTAACGATAGAACGGATTATTACTCGAAGAAGCATTCAAATAGAATGTATTAATACATACAGCATTTCCTAAAATACTAGAAAAACTAAAGATGGATTTAGATGAAATCGAGAAGGATAATAAAAATGGCGGAAAAACACTCATTCTTGATGTTGAGTTTGTTCAATATCGTGTTATCTTTTAATGTAATCTACAGTCATCTCTGCCAAAAAAAAAAACTGCTTAATGTGTGAGGAAGTGCGAGAGAGCAACATTTTCCGTCTAAAATGTAGCTTTTTAAATAGTTCATGACATTCAATAAGCTAGCGCTGTGTGAATTCGTAAAGCGAAATTTTCTCGTGAATGCTCGAACCCGATAGATTATAGGGCGGGTTTCTGAAGTCGCAAGCAATACTAAAGAAAAAATACGATAAACACCTCATTATTTGACCAAAGAAAACCGAGATTTAGCTCCAAGAAGATTTAGGGGAATGTTTTTAACTTTATCGTATTGTTTCTTGTTCAGCAAGAGTTGAAATTATCCCGTTTCCCGTTGGCAAAGTGTTTTAAAGTATAGGTCTCTTAACTCTATGATCGTTTCCGCCTGTTCATGTTGACATATCGTTTCCCGTTTAGCACGGTAAATATCCTGCCTTTTGCTATAAATGAACCAGTCTCTAAAACTCGATTTCATTCTCATTCAGCACAGCGAGAATCGACTGTTTTTTTATCGGTATCGCTTATGAGCAACTTGGAAATTTGTCGCTCTTTGATGACAGTTAAATTCACATGGGAACCTGAAACAGATTAAACATTCCATAAAAAAAATAAAACAGAAGAGGACAAGAGAAATGGCCAAAGGACAAAAGGACAATGTACAGAATGTTTAAATTATAAGATGGCTTTGGAGAATGAATATTGTGCCAATTGCATTGACTAAGAGACATTCGAATATTTGTCGTAAATGAAGGATAACTACAAAAATTGAACGATCTCTTTCGCCAGTTCATTGCTGGTTTTAAAAACAGAAATTCCTTCTTTTTTCTGTTTGAATGTGCTGTGACTTCATATCTCGACGAGGCAACAACATTCACCATTCAAATGTACATTCGTTGCAAAGTTGATCGTTTTTGTCAACGAAGTGAATCAATCAATCTCAGAAATAATACTCTAAACATGTGACCCTAAAAACCACAATCTTGTTCGTATACCTTAGAGTTCACGAGCTTATTTACAAATGGTTTAAATAATAAGAAAAAGGCTTATAAAAATTCGCCGAATGAAACTCGACATCTTGATTTTGTTTACTTTAATTTTTGTACTCGACTTTGTTCTTTTCAGTGTTCTCATTTTAATCAAAATGCATAGAAATGTTTGTTAATTTTGTCTCATTAAATCACACACCAAATCCTCGAATACTGACTACTTTGAACGAAATCATTCACTTTTTGAAAAATGAGTTCGGATTGGAAAATTGATGGATGTGAATTAAATTAGAAGGAGTTTAGAAAAAGTAGCACCAAAAGTGCGACAGATGTTATTCCGTTTATTATTATCCTAACATTTGAAAGAAAAAACCCCAAAAACCCAGCGCGCTAATAAATAACGCTATTTACAGACTATATTTCAAATCTTTCCTCGTCAAAATGAAGGTCGTTTACCGTCTAACAACAAAACGAGAGTGAAAAGAGCTTTTGAATCCATCTACAGCACGGCGTGAAAATCTATTTACCTCCAAAAATGCCAACTATAGTATATGATAAAACAGCGTTGCTTAATTAAATAAAGAGCTTTGATCAAAACACACGAGACCTCGCTGTTTAGGGCGTATGAGGGACGAACTCGAAAGGCTTTTTTCGCTGGTAAATGATCGTTAAAATGGACTTATATATTCCCTTCGATTAAAAGAAGCCTTGTTCTTTAAATTAAACCATCTATATCAAGAAAAGAAAATCATTCAAAAATACCGCGATCTTACATCGATAGGAAATGAAATCAAAGTGCTTTCGATAGCTTAAATTTTCGCTTGCATGGTTTTAACATTTGTGGCTTTAAACTGCCAGTTTGGTAGCACAGTAAAAAAACATTATCACATCTAACTAGTTTTTATCCTTTAAACAATATCCTGTGAAAAAAACGACATCGCTTTTTTTAATCTGTTTGTGTGCCTATTAGATCATGTAGGAAAATGTTACAAAAAGACTCCGAGAGGAAAAACGAATTAAAATTAAAGAAAGGAGACGATGAAATGAGTTTGAAAAATAAGTTAATTTTTATGATAGATATTAAATTATCCTGTGAATAGTTTTTCTTTTATTTTCTGACTCATAGTGGGGGTAGCTTTTTTCCTATTGCTCAATGGATTTCTGGATGAAAATATTCTAAAAGGCTAATCAGAAAAAATTTGAGCTATTGAATTTTCTTTGCACCTGCTTTTTTCTTTCGTTTGTGTCTGTATTAACGTATGCGAAATTGAATTACTTGTGACAATACACAGCAAATGGTTCTCAGAACGCAAACTAATCTTGAAAAAGTTTAGAAAACCACTATTATGAGCAGGCGGGTGGGCTTCGCTCGGACGGTTTACAGAATAGCTCAGAGTCTTGAAGTAATTCAATTACAAAAATATGAAAAGTAAATAATAGGGGACTCTTGCTAGTAAAAAATACGAAAGCAGTGTATTTAAGTGTGGTTGGGAATAAATGGCGATATTCAACGATGAAATTAAATCGAAATAAAACCGCAAATAAATAGGACTTTGTTTATGTGTTTGTGTGTGTAGATGTATAAATATGAATTTAAATTTGAGAATATACTTTGTAAGGTAAAGCTAAATACAAAAAAAAAATGATCGGGACTCAGTCTAAGTGAATTATGTTCTAATTTCCTGTAAACTCTGAGGCTATACTTTACGGTTCACGCCAAAAGACAAATGCAAAATGATAGCATCTTAAAAGCACGCGTCGATTGTAATACTTCTGGAAGCCCAAATTACATGTATAAGTTTTTTTCTCTCAAATTGAAGTTTATATTAAAAGAAATAAGGCATCTGTGGATCTCGCTTAAGGCTGTCAAAAGTCTTGTGTGTGTGTTTGCCAAAGAAATATTAAAATGATGCAGCAATCAGAAAACAAGCCAAACCATCTGCAAACCAAATTCAAGATATTGTGCTCAACCTAGTCTATAACAATTAAAATTAATTTGGAAATGTTCTATCATAAAATCAAAGTTCCATGAATATTCATGCCTCAAAGGCTATCAAAATGTCTAATTAGAATGAAGGCAATGCTGAAGATAGCAGTCCTTAAATAAAAAAGGGGAAAAGAATCCCTACCTTCGGTGGAACTTGGTTGAAGCCCGTAGCATTCAGTTTGTTGGTGTGGTTGGTGGTGGTACGCGGCGAGTCCTTGGAGACGATCTGTAATTGAATGAAATAAAATGTTGCATTTACCGTAATATTTTAAACGGCGCCTTCCTCATCTAACTATAACAATGCGATGTGTACTCTCAATCAAAAACCGCAAGACAAAAGAACAGCGTAAAGTTTGAAGCAGCTAACATTTTTATCTCCGCGCTAAGTCGACTTGGATAATACGCTAAAAAAATACAACGCTTTTTGATAATTGAACAGATGAAGCTATAGGCACTACCCTTCGAAAACAAAACACGTGATTTTTCCAGAGAGAGATTCTTGAAATTAAATTTAAAAAACCGAAGGATGAGAATCAAATTAATTGGAGGAGAAAATAACAGAATAAACTGTCTTTGAAAAAATGAGCGGAATTTTAAAATATACTTTGGATTTTATTGTTAAAATTAAAAAAAGCGAAGTTAAATCGGTCCAACATAGGAAGAGCGAATTGTATTTCTTGGCACACTTGTCGCCTTCCTGCTAGGAGAAGAAGAAATCAAATAAAAATGTGATACAAGAGAACTTATGAAAAGTGAATACTCATCAACAAATTGAATTAACTGGAGGAAAAAGATAGCTTAAGAATTAAACGCTCGAAGCGCAAAAAACCGAAAAAGAGAACCGCGTCCTTTAACAGGTACAAACGATTGAGAAGAAACGATTTGCCAGAGAGGAATCACTTATTCACATGAAATATTTAAAAAACAGTTAAATTTCAAAATATTTAGAGTAAACCATGGGCAAATAATACCTTGTTCATACGGATTCTCGCAAGCCGGGCTGTAGTCGATAGGTTCTTGCTTTACTCCAGGATAAGCTGGTGGTTGTGCTTCGTAAGATGCCATTCCGTCGTAGAGCTGTCGATAGGCCTTCATACAGTGAAAGCTTGATGGCTGTGTTCCGCATGTATAGACTAGAGGGGAATTAGTGGGCGCGTGAACTTCGCTCATCATCTTCATATAAGAACTAGATTCGATACCGTTTTCCATTTTATAATTACTGTGCGCTCTAGATATACTCGTTAGCCCGGTGGACTGGTTCTGGTCACAAACTAGCTCTCTCGGCTCACTCTTGATGTGTGTCACATAGCTTGCTGCAAAATGAGAAACATTTAACTCTTATACACAAAAATGCCTATTCATTTTCAAAACAAAAATAACTCTATCAATGGCTCAAACAAAACAAAAAAGAATACTCAATTTACATAATTGAAAAATGGGATGGGGGCAGACCCCAAGTAACAAGTAGAATTTAAGACTTTTGTTTCACAGAATAAAGCGCGCGTCAAATAAATCAGCATGCTCGAAATGCATTCTTCTGCTCATCAATATTAGAAAAAAGTGCATAAATTAAAACCATTTGACCTACTCTTGGTAGTTGTTCTTGGTTATCAATGCGGATCTTTTAGTGTTGTTCTAACCTTTAGCGATCTCGAATTTTCCCGACTCCAATTTTATGCACAGCCCAAATTACTGTGCTTTAATACTTTGACATGAATATGCCCGAGGGTGAAACATTAAAGAGAAAAGTGAAATGAAGAAAGCGTGATAAGATCAATTGCGGGCGTGTTTTAGTGGCCGAAAAAATCTCACTAGAACTACGTGTTTACTAAGGAAATTCAACTTAATTATCGTTTCTCTATCAACTTCTTAAAGTTAAAAAGGAAACGAGGGATGCACAATAGGAAAAGGTCTCGCGTGTTTCGAGACAAAATACGATAGACCGGAAAGCCAGGCAACTGACTAAGTTACGAAGTACCACAGGCTTTTGGTTAGAACCTGTTGCTTGACTCACAGTATATGTAAGATTGATAATGAATTGGCGATTTGTCTGTACCTTCTTTGCTGGTATTTCGAACGCCATCCATTTCTGGTACGTATTGTTCATCTGCTGTTGTCGAAGCGACTGGGTAAGACGAACGAACTAGAAGATCATACCAAAAAGTGTGTTAGCGCTATGGGTATAGTTTACCGTTATAGCTTCTTATTGTGATTCTGTCTTCAATTACAATGTTCAGTTAGCTTTTGGGAATGAAGGGTGATAAATTAGTCGTATGATAGAGTAGTTTTTCACGAGCATTTATTAAGGATTGTATTTCGAGTTTCTTATGTCAGTCAGTGGTCTTCTCGTTTACCTTCTGCTAGCCATTGGTCCTGCATCTGGGACAAGTCTTGAAACAATTCTACAAACGAGAAAAGCGAGAAGAAAAAACCCTTCAAATTAAATCAGTACTTAGAATGAACAGATTGATTAAAATTAAAGCTTTAATTTAACGAACTCTTTACCATAACATATTTCAAAACATATATTAAAAACATGCCTAACTTAATCAAGCAACGAAAGTTCAAATCACCTTGGGAATCAATTGTCAATGTATCGCCGTTTTTGGATCGTTGTTGTGGACTAGAATGTTTTCGGTCGACTTGGTAAGAACGTGATTCTAACTGTGAAAAAAAAAAAAGATGCAGAAATAAAAATAAAAACGAGGACCGTCTACTTCCCCTCGGGCGAGATTTTATCGTGGAATCTCCGGTGTACCTGTGGGTACATGTATGGGACCTCTTGATCGTAATGGTCTCCTCGATGATAGAACATGCTCCAGTGGACGGCCCCGTGTTTGTGTCACACACCTTGGTCCGAATTCGTTACTTTAAGGCTGTTGCTGTTTGTCTTGGACTTGGGATTGAATACAATTATTACGACACCTTCAAATGATCAACGAAGAGACTTGTCAAACGTCGAAAGAAAACGGGCTCTGATTAGTCTCCTGGGCCTGTTAATTTTTTACTGTTATAAATTGTGCCTTGAAATAAATTCGAGTACCAATCCGACTCCAAAGAGTGGGATTTATAGTAGGATCGTAGTTGAGTTTTTCTTCCTTTCACTATAGTTTTCACTTGTGTTTGGCTCGATTCTCTCATTTATAACCAGATCTAGTCTGATTGGTCGCCTGAAAAGCCGCCTTTTGACGGCCTATTGGTCATTTGCAAGGTTCAATTCAGCAAGTGTCAATTTCTTTCTATTGACCAATCGAGACAATAGAAACAATTGAAATCGACCGGTGTACGTCATTAGTCTCTCGCATCGAAAAGGCCAACGCGAGGCGCGGGTGTGAGGATGTCACGGGTTTGGAAGCCAATGATGTGTTTCGCGCGTGGCTGGCTAGTTTAATTTAATCAAGCTTTTAGCTTAAACTGAAGCTTTCCATCGCACACACTGCAATGAAATACGAACTGTTTTCACATTTGCATAAATAAAGTGGCACGAGAGTTTTGATTTTAGCTGCTCTCCACATTCTATCACGATGGACAATTTGAAAAACTTTGTTTACTTATTTCTTTTTACTCTGAAATGTTAGGATTGTGCGATTTAATTTACGATTTAATAACAAAGATCGAACAACACGCGGGTAGACCGCATTTGTTTAGAGCACGCGCCATGAAAAAGGGAAATAAAACGAGGTGGAAAAAAAGAAGGCAAAAAACTGACGCGTTAGGAAGAGGAAAAAAGATGTTTTGATCAAATTTATGATTGGGCGCGGAGAATTAACGCAATAATAGATCCAAATTTAGTGAGTATTATGAAAGGACTGGAGGCTTGCAAACAATGTAAGCCGTGGAAACTGACCATCTATTGCACTAATTTGTATTGTTTTCTGGAAGAAAATGAGTTCTCCCAGTATTGTGCTGTCTATAGCAGGTGACTACAAGAACCGAAGCACATTACGTATACAGCTCACTAAGTACAACATCTCTCTTTTCGTTATTTTTTTTATTTATAATCTTTTCAATTATCAACACACAAGTCGATCTAAATTTAACCTTCTATATTTTAAGTCAATCAAGTATTATTAACATTTTACGGGGACAATCCGTAAAAAATACAATCCTGTTTTTTTACCGTTGATATCTCCATAGTCGTGCTTAATATGACACTAAAATATCTCAGAAATCATCATTTTTTAAGAGAGAAAATTAGTATTGATTTCTATATCGATGTATACGATTTTTTTCGCTATGCTTTTTTTTCAAGAGCTGTTGAGCATGACATAATTCCCACGCTTTTCAGTGGACCTCTAAAGCACAGTATTGACGAACATGGCGAATATTTTCAAGCAAAATTGAACAGCTCAACTGTCCAATACTTTATTGCCTCACTTTTTGTTCTTTTGACGTATATTTCCGGGAACACTGTTTCTCGTCTTTACTATTTGATTATACTATCGAAAAATGCCATCGTCAACTCGTGATTTGGGTCACAAATTCGGCCTGCATCTTTTTTTGACAGTAAGCGATCTATTGCATTAACCAACTGGCGAAACAGAGAAAAACGAAAAAGAAAGAAAGAAAAAAATCTTTTTGTCAGAATATTCAATGTGTGAAAGCCATGAGTAATGCCCGTCAAAATATTCAGAAATAATTGGACAGGATTTTTTGTTCTGTTTTAGTAACGTTCGGAATTAAAAAAAGATTCTATCCTTTACTTACCTGTGTTTTTTTCGTCCTACCGGAAAGTTCTTTGTCTAAAACGAAGCAGTGTTATGCTCTTTGCTCTTGATATGAACTAGAGTTGAAGATTAAGACGTATGGTGAAATTCAGCCTTAGAAGAAAACTGTTTAACGGTCAGTCACGTAGATGGCGTAAGCAGGTGCTTACAAGAGGAGCCTCGATTTATCATCGATAAAATCAAAATGAACAACTATTTATCCTCTACGTCAAGCCCCGAATAGTCGTAGGATAAAAAAGACTTTAAACGGTCCCCATATCTAAACAAGCTCTCTTTGATGATTGCCTCTCAGTACGGGTTTTACGGGGTGTATATTTTGTAACTTAAACCAGTCACTTCGCTCAACACGCAAGGAAGCTTCTATTTCGAACCCTTGGGCAATAACATCGATCTTTGAATTTTTGGTTCTTTTTTTTTTTGCGTCTAAAAAGCTAGATCACTGATAAACGGATATGGTGTGGATGAGCTGTTTAAAAACTTTCCTAGTTGCTTAGATAAATAGGTCAGACCTTTACCAAAACAACGCTTTAAATCTAATTTGGTTGGCCAACACAATGTTTTAGGAAAACTTTTAAGTTGCAAAGGATCATATATACTCTGTCATTGCGGCAACTCTGACCAAGCTCACGCCGTGTACAAACGAGCGGTATGCTACACCACGATTAGGCCAGTCACCGAAGCTTTACTCGTTTCATTTAAAAAAAAAATTAATTCATTTATTAAATTGTTGTACTTTAAAAAGACACGATGCGCTAAAAAAACACGAAGTTCTAAAGTTGCTTTTAATTATTGTTCATTTTGGAAAAGAAATTCTTCGGAGACTTCAAAGAAAACGCGAAAAACACTCGTATTTCTTGTGTTTCTTTTGAGAGAAAAAAGTGGTCTGGTTGAAGGAAATCGCTAGTTCTACGTTTGAATGAAACGTAAGCGCTCGCTTTGTCAATATAAGAAGTCCAGGTGATTTCTCTTGCAAGCATTAGATATTCCGTCGCCACGAGTTGAGAAAAATTTTGAAACAAGCAGCTGCAACACTCGTTTACCTTTTCTTTTCTCTTGATTATTTCTCTAATAAGATCTGGGTATTGTCCCTAGAAAAATAAACTACAGACTTGAAGAGTTTCATGCCGATTTTACCAATCCAACTCACTTTAGTATGCTAGCCAAATGCGCTCTAGGCTCATCCTTAATTACATTTTGTATTCGCAAGAAGAATCAGCCCCCATTCCTGGGGTCCATTTTGAGGGCGCTTATCAAGCAACATTTAATCTTATACGCAAATTAAAATTATCTTCAGGGATTTTGTATTGTGCTTGATGGTGTTTCAGCTAGAAAACCTGCATGGCTAGCTTACATAACGAGCACTTTGTCGCTTACTAACACGAAGGAAAATGCCACAAAACTATTGCCTTTCCTTTACTCCAACACTCCAGTTTAATCCCTTTTTTGACAACGCGTCAAGCTTAAAAATTTAATATCCACGACTAGAGAAAGGATCCTTCATAAATCGATACTTGAATTCTTTGTCACATCCAAAAATGAACAGCTTTCTTTTTATAATGTTGATAAAATGATTGGCATTTTGGAGAGAACTTTATCGTCAAAATTGAATTAAAAATACGATACTTAGCAGAACCAATACTCAAGAGAAGGCAGCACGCGTTTGACACAGCCTTTAGTCAAGCGTTTTGTCACCTTACAAACAATTCCACATCATTTGAGAGGACGATCATTCGCCTAACACAATTCTAAATTTCTATTGTTTTTGACTGACATCAACAATATGTTTAGCCCCAAAATATCCCGGCCTTTTTTTCTCAAAACATTCAATTTGAAGTCTTTTAAAATTCGTCGTTATTCTCTTTAAGTTAACAGAAAACTACTGCGAAAATCAAATTAAAACCAGAGCAAATACACGACACACTGTGATATTCACCTGTTGTGACGGCTACTGCGCATGCGTTACAGTCCTAAGAAATACCACCCTCCCCCGCCACGCGCGAACTAGCTTACACAATACACCGAGCGCTTTGTTCTTTCTCAATCAACAAGAAAAGGAGCCCCGAAAGACGAAAAAAAAGAAGATAGCCAGGCGGCATAGACTTCAGTTGCCATCATCAAATAATTCACACGGCCACTTCACAGTGTAAAAGACGCACTGGGGGATCACAGTACGCACTATTTTAGGATATTATCGAAATTAAGAGCCATGGAATATTTTAATTAAATTAGATTTAATTCATTTAATTTATTTTGACAGAGCCGCTTTGTGCTTTAAGTAATCTAGAAGTCTAGCCTCTTAGGTCCTAACGAATTATCATTGGGTCATTTGCTAGCTCTCTACACAATAACAAATTTGAGTTCTGATGATTTTCTTAAGACCAATTAGCATTCTTACTTTAGATGTTTGAATAGAGGTAAAGAAAGAAGAATATACCGGCTATTTACTAACTCAGCAATGATAGTTGGCACAGGTCTTTACAGTTATAACGACAGCACAAGCATTTTACCCGCTCTTTTTGTTGTGGTGTATAGCTTGATTACAGTATAAGATTAGTGAACCTCCAAAAGACTAGTGAAATAATTGCTAGAGCCCCATCGCCTTCTCAAGTCTTCTTTAAATCATTAAAAATATAGCGGGAACTTCCTAAGGTTATAAATCTAACAGCATTTAACGGCAATTTCACGACAAAGTTAAATCCAGAAGTGATCTAAGTCTTACCTTACCTTATTATCAGAAGAGGAAGCTGAAAAATGAACTTAGAAAACGATGGATAACTGAGGAGTTCATATCCAATCTCGGTACGAACTTCAGAACTAAAATCTTTGATAGAGCTAGAGACTTGAAGGCGACACCAATAGAAATACAAGCAAGCTTATTAACAACGTAGTCCGACACCTATATAAATCTAGTATCGATGAAAAATTCTACAAAAATAATGTTTTTTTTTGTAAGTATGTTGGTAAATTTTAGGATTCGAGATATTTTATTTGAATTTTTTTCTTGAACCTGGGAAAGTGAAGTCGAATTCAATTGTGTTTAAAATACAAACATCTGCTTATAGTTAACCCTTTTTGCGTAGATTAAAATGAATTATGAGTTGAACAGTTTTAAACTGCCGTCGAACAAAAGGGCAATGAAACAGGTCGACGGATGGATAAGCTGATAATGTTATGTATAATAGGCAAGCTAGTGGAAGACTGAACAAAAGGTACGGCCAGACAAGTTAGAAAATTCAATTCATTACCGTTCAAAATTAGATTTGATTTCGATTTATTGAATATGAGCGTCAATTAAATATCATAAGCATTATAAAGATATCACAGAGGCTGTTTCTTTGTAACTTAGCATAGGGAAAAAAAAAAAAAAAAAAAAAAAAAAAAAAAGAAAGAAAGAAAGAAAGACAGAAAGAAAGATAGATAGATAGATAGAAAAGAAAGAAAGAAAATAGTCCCTCAGCAAAAATGCAATTCAGTGTCATTTCATTTTGATGCCGGGTCGAACGTAATCAAACTCGAATAAATTAGGATGTTTTTGTTTTGTATTAGAAAGGATCTATTTCTTCTATTGGATCGTTCGAGATTAGGCCAAGAACGTTTGGCTGTCATTAACATTCTGCAATGAAAGACATGTGCACTGCTTAATCGCTTTTAAGCCATTATCTGGTAGTCGAATTAATCTAGATGATAGATGAAGAGTTGATCAAAAAATGGTATAATAGAAATATATCAGATTACCAAGACAAAACGAACAGTTAGGGTCTTGACGTTGCTGATTAGGAATTCTGATTTCGAATTAGAAAAAAGAAAGACTACTGAAAACCTTACTAAAAACACCTTAAATTTCTACTTTAGATTTTACTTTTGTATCTGGTTATAAAATGTAGAGGTTAAAATCGAAAATGTTTGCAAGTATACTCTTTCTCTCTCTCTTTATTTTATTTGTAATATAAAAATTTCGTTTTTTGTTTTCAAGGTTGAACGCGACAAAAGAGAATTGTAATCTGTTTGAGTTTGTTTGAGAATTAAACGATTCTATTACAAATAAAATCAGTCAAATCAATCTCATTATTATTTGAGTGAATTTAGTTGACATGTGGGCAAACAAAGACAATGTAATTTAGCTCTTTCTATAAGTTGCGATTCTCTATTGAAAATGTTATCAAAAATAATTTTAATTTTCACACATTGGCTCAATTATGCATTACGAACAGTTAGAGTTAGTTCATTGATTAAGCACTATATTATTACTATTTAAATTATTTGAATGAAATCGTCTCCTTGCTCTTTTATTGTTCTTCTAATAAAATTAAAAGTGTGGAAGGGATTGGAAAATATTTAAATACACTCAACAACGACAAGAAAAAAAGGGCTTTTTTTGTTAATTACATCTGCTATAATAGATTCTTTGTTAGCTCATCTATTTGGACTTATCTTAAAAAAGTAACACTGACTATAACCTAAACAAAAAATCTCCCGGAGAACAAAACATTGAGCAGGACAAAATTAGACGAAAAACTTCAGTCTAACACAACCACAACCAGATACCAATCGAATCGAATCAAATCAAATAAAAAGCGATTAAAAAGAGGTACTCTTGCGAGTAAATATTTCTCCTCAAAAATAAAGAACAGTCCAATCATTAGATTAAACGACTGATTTAGTTATAATATACCAAGTATAAGATTAGGTTTGGCTAGGGACACAAAGACTACATTACTTTATTTGACCGTGTTGGTCATTAATCTAAGACGTACTCGGTGATTAGTAGGCATTTTAAACGACCCGTATACCGCGGCACGGCAAAATCTAAAAAAACTGGCGGAGCCGAACTCTATTGGAGTGTATAATTTACCGAAACTAGGAAACAATCTGAATGAGCCGTCATCTCGTATCCTGTCTGAACCAAAAACTTGGTTTATAAATATAAATAGAAAAGACGAAAGTCCTCACTTGTGAACTTAGCTTTTTTGAAAGACGCTGGCTGACCGATAGCGAGACAAAAAGGGAAGGGAGGTATAAGTTCAAGAAAGCTATGTGAAAAGAAAGAAAGAAAGAAAGAAAGAAAGAAAGAAAGAGAGAAAGAAAGAAGAAGAAGAAAAGAAAAAAAAACTTGGCTTCCTTTAGTAGATAAATAACCAAAAGATAAAAGATTCTAAATCGTTTTAGGATGTCATTATTTGTCGTTATTCTGCGCTCTTCATGTCTAAGGCATAATTTATAACGATATAGCGTGTAAGTCTATCTGTCTCAATCTGGTTTCTTTTGTGTGTGAGTGTAGGGATATTAAGTTCTTTATTAGTGGTAGCGATGATTTTGAGCCGGCTGAACATGACGTCATGTAAACAACTTGTTTCCCAACGAAGGCACACTTCCAGTAAGTGAGGTAAACGAATGGCGTGCAACGTTATTAGAGAAAACTCAGCGACCGTCCTAAAAATACAGTCTTATCTGACCAATGAGTCCTGTAGTAATCTTTAGGATTGATTTCATCTTGTTTTCTTGGTATGATCAAACTTGTATTTTTATTGTTTTAGAATAACATATAAGTATTGTATATATCGAGGATGGTATTTTAAGTTCATTGTTAAGTGTTGGCAGGTGTTACTGAGAGAATATATAGAATGTGTTTGAACGTTGTTGAAAGGATGGATGGGATGGGATTGATGAGGTAAATGGAATAAATAAAATGGATGGAATGGATTGATGGGATGGGATATATTTATGAAAGGAATGGATCGATTGAATGTATGAATGGAAGGATATATGGATGAACGGATGGGTGGATAGATGGGTGTGGATATGTGGATGAATTGATGGATAGATAGGTGTATAGTTGGATGAATATATAAATTGACAATTTAATGACAATTTAATATTTCGAAAAATATATTGGTGAATAGATACAATGACTCGGCATCCATCCATCCATCCATCCATCCATCCATCCATCCAAGACAAACTTTTCTTTTTTAATATTTTACTAACAAGGTGGTCAAAAGTTTCAACAGCATACAAATGGCCTTGATTGGTGTGATCCCGGATGGATACATGACTAGCATAACTTACTTTTCATTAAATACGTATAAAGATTTGATGGCACTACTATTCATCATGCAGAGGTAGAAAGGAAGGAGAAATGTCCTTGTGAATCAATCAATTATGAAGTAATAAAAGCCGTAACGAACTACTGTCCTTTCAATGATTAATGATTACTGCTTTGAAAACCATAGCCGATATTCAAGTAAATTAATGAGACTGAATGAAAAGTTTAAGACATATATGGTGTACAAACAGACATGCAGACAGAACATGACTGGTGGAACTAAAACAGGCCGGTATTTCTGCCATAGGTGGACAAACAGATAGTGGATCAAGTAAAACATAATTAAAAGTATAGTGTCATTTACCAGGACAGTTGATAGTTAGACAGACAGACAGACGCAGACAGACCGATACCGTACGGGAAGATATATCAGTCTTATCCTTTTTAATTTAAGCACTTCATTTGACCTTCAATGGGTCTTACTTTTGATAAGAATAGATCTTCCGATACTCTTTCCTATAAAGTATACTTTTTCTATCTAGCAATAAAGGAAGTCCAATAAATTTTATCTCCTGTTCTATCAGTTCACTGTCGTGTTACGTAATAACGTTCTCTGAAATGCAATGAAAACACGAAGCTACTTACATATGGTTCATGACCTCGAATACAGCTATATCCCTTAACTGCCACTCGTCGCATGAGCACATCGACTTATCGCTTATCGCTCTATAGCTAATACTTATTGATGCACTACAGAAAAACTCTTATGGCAGTGCAAAAAAAAAAAAAAAAAAAAAAAAAAAAATGCAATCAAAAAAAAAATATTTAAAAATTTAAAAACCGTAAATATTTAGAAAGTAACAAATTACTAAAATGTCATGCTTAATGAGAACAAAATGCAACAAGAATATTGATATTTATCAACCAGAACTATTAAAAATAATGCAAATACTCGTAAAGACGTGATGTTTATAATCCGTTTGTCTGAATTAAAAACGACAACAGCTTTGGAAAAGATAATAAGTTGCAACAAAGGTCCTGTTATCCACTTGAGAGTTTTCCCAGCTTGGGAGAAAAAAAAAAGATATCTATTCTCTTTTCTCTCTTTCTGAGAAATCTAGTCTCTCTTTCTGTAACCTCTTTCTTCTAAGAGATCTACCTTCTCTTTCTAAGAGGCTCATTCTCTCTCTTTCGGCATCTCTTTCTTTCTGAGACATCTTCCCTCTTTTTTGAAGATACTTATATTCCCTCAAGCTCTCTCTGTAATTTTTCTCTTTCCTTTTGATACATCGATCCTCTCTTTTTAAGATATTTATCTCTGCTCTTCTGTGTAACATTTTTTCTTCCTTTCTCAGACATCTACCCAGCCCGGCTATACTTTACCTATACTTGTTTCTTTTTCCGAGACATCTACTCTCTTTTTAAGATATTCATATTCTCTCTGAGACATCTGCTCTTTCTCATTTTCTAAGATTTTCCCCCCGCTCTTTTCCTAACACATCTTCTCTCTCTTTCTAAGCCTACACTCTCTCCACGTAACACCTCTTCTTTTCTCAGACATTTACCCCGCTCTCTGCCATACTCTCTCTTTCTAAAATTATATATATTTCAGTTACTAAGATCATGAAGGTCTAAAAATCAAAGAGAATTCTTTTTTGTATGTGCTTGTAATATTGCTGCAAACTTTTCAATATTGAATGGATATTTGTACTTTTGTCAGTTTCTCTTACAACAACACTTATCAAATTAAACCACTCAAAAGATTATACAATTAAAAGCCATCTATGAGGCCTTTTTCATCGGGTGATCTGCCAAATCTGCCATTTGTCTTCTCCAATAACCTGCCATTATTACTCGAGGAAAAGACGTTTGAATGGAATTGATGTCGATAGTGGCCTATGGATCTATGATGTAGAAATAACTTGTTCAATAAATCTGTTTCGCTCTCAAATATCCAATTTAAATAAGAGGGAAAATATTTTACAGCGAGTCTCAAAAACTTCAAAGCGTCCGTTGGTGTTTTCTATGACCTAAAAATGACATCGTTGCACTCATCACTTTCAGTTAAATTCGATTTTCACTTTTTCTAGATTATTTATTAGAAGTTGATTTAGGAATTGTACAATAGAGCAATTGGAATCGACGATTTTTTTACAAGATTAAATGAATCGTAACAATAAGGCTTATGTAACAATGGGCAAAAAATCTTTGATAATTTGATCAATCCCACGCTTTACGTAAAGACTTGATATTCACTCATCGCTCAAAATAAAAATCTTAAATTAGATCCAAGTCAGAAAAGACTTTAATCTAAATACAATGGAAATAAAATTACAACCAAAAAGTTCAAGCTGACCTTGTCGTGAAGAATGTTTTGATATAAGTTTAACTTCTATTTGGCCTAGTCGTTTGACGCCGGCCTTCGTGTCAACGAGAATTAGCATTGATCAGAATTGAATGGGAATGTTCTCTTAATCAGCCAGTGAACAGGACACGGCTTTTTTCAAAAAGAGCAATCAA
Source organism: Entacmaea quadricolor (assembly GCA_024752375.1). NCBI lineage: Eukaryota > Metazoa > Cnidaria > Anthozoa > Actiniaria > Actiniidae > Entacmaea > Entacmaea quadricolor. The sequence goes on from JANTNT010247365.1 coordinate 22,701, forward strand.
CAGTATTCATTAGACCAAAGCTACGAATTGCGTCACCCTTATTAGGATTAATCATACTTACGTTGGTATTAACGAGCTGTTCCCATGGCAACGCTATTCATGATCACGTGGGTGAACCTGAGCCATAACCCAGAATTCGCCAGGTGCGCGTTTGTGATAAAAATTCGAGAAAGATCCCGATAGATAAACGCAGCGTGGACGCGAGATTGTTGAATTTTGGAACAAAAACACTGGAGATCTTTAAAAAGGACAAGCCTAGATAAGAACGGAATAATAATTACCTTGAATAAAATAAGAGAAACTGTCTGTCAATTACAGTTCGGTTTTGTTTGCATAAACCAAAAAATGGGCCTTCCAAAGTATTCACTTTCATTTCATGTAAGTCAACAAATCCTCCACTTAATCTGATAATGCGGAGCAATTAGTGAATAGCAGAGTCTATCAAGTGCTTCTATGGCAACGTCATGTTTCTATGGCAACCGTAAGGAGAGTAGGGGCCTCTGATCATGTAAGAAGCGAACAAGCTTGAGGACGTGATAATTGCAGCGCACGTAATTGTACGGAAAGATTTGGCTCTATAAAAAGCTTCGTTTGTGTCGAAATGTGTCGTCCCGCACCCACACGTTAGCATTACGCGTATTCACGAACATATACAAACAATGACATTGACGATGGTATCTGCTTTATGGGCCTTATCTCTACTTTGGTAGATTTAATCATTTAATATTACAGAGTTTTGTCCAGGCTTGCTTTCTCTTTTTAAAGTATATTCGAAAATCTATGATAACTATACGAGATTGGAATAGTAGTAAGTAATTCGTTGAGCCTTACCCAAGTATTATACCGAAAACTGTTTTAGACTATCCGTATTAAATGTTGAAAATAATTTCTATTAATCAAGCAGAATTAGAATTAAAGGAAGAACCCATCAATTAAAAAAAAAAAAAAAAAAAAAAAAAAAAAATGCAAGTGAGAAGAAAACATCGTTTTTGAAGAGTAGAGCACGCGAGTGGCATGACGTAATGACGACTCACCCATGATATAACCTTGACTCAAATTGATTTTGAACATAATCTATAATGATAGCTTAAAAATTGTTTATTAAAACACTTTGGATATATTTTCAGTCCTTAGGAAGAGTTCACTTTTGGGACAATTTCCCTCGTGAAACCCGCCAAACAGATCTGAAAGACAATCATGACATATCAACTTTTCGTCAAGAAATTTATGAGAAAAAGTCATCATTGATCTTAACTTTCTTTTGTCCTTTGTCATTTTGATACCTTCAGGACTTTGTATAAGGATTTATCAATAAAACCTTAACAATAGACATATCCTTAGCTTTCTAATAGCTTTATATATATATATATTATAGCTTAATTGAAGATTGAATATAAAAACTTGCCGGACTTATAATATCCCTAGATGTATTCTTGATTTTATTGAGATAAAATCAACAAAATTATGCAATTAAAAAGCGAAGGAATAAAATGTGCGTAACTGAAATCGGCATGTGAGGAGAGGGTATCTTGAAAAGCTAATCCTTAAATTTAGCGAATTATTGACGGACAAAGATCAAAGACTCCAACCCAAACACACACACACTTTTAAGAAGTTTCAGCATTTATTCATTATACGAGTTTGCCACTTATTATCCTTCTTTTTAATTACTCTAAAAGCTATAGGAGCCTCGAGCTAACAAGATCACTGGAGATAAGAGAAAATCGTAAAAAAAGAAAGAAAGAAAAAAAAAGTGATTATTACCACTAAAACCGCCACACGCTATCATAGATTGAGATCCTTTTCAAAACAGGCTAAGATTTCAAAAAAGTTCTAGTTAACTTATTTTGTTAGAATCATTTTAAAATTCAATTACGACTACTTCACTTCAAAGTTTGCAATAAGCTTGTACTCGATTTCAATGTGATTTTTCCCCACGAAAATTAAAAATTATATTAAATGAATTTCCCCTCCAGGTATTTTCCAGTTCTTCAGACCTTAAAATTTATAATTGGATTTACTTTTCTGTTTTACCATTCTGTTAATGATATTTAGGTTTGAGTTCTGTTTTTGAGGAATTGTAATTTATATAAAAGTAATATGTACAAATACCCTGAGTTACTTGGCATGTATAGAAGATCTTCTATTTTAGTCATGAGTTAAATATAATATAGTTTATTATTATATATTTTAAGAGTAAACCAAAAACAACCCTATAAAGATATCAAGTAAGAGCTAAAGTAAACCTACAGTGCTTGTCGCTTAGGGTCGGTTCACACAGTGAAATAAGCATAAGCATAAGCATAAGCATAAGCATAAGCATAAGCATAAGCATAAGCATAAGCATAAGCATAAGCGTTTGTACTTTGCCGCT
>JANTNT010247366.1:0-14022 GCA_024752375.1 Entacmaea quadricolor
GAGGACCTGAAAGGTCTAACCATTATTGCAAATTTGCAATAATGGTTAGACCTTTCAGGTCCTCTCATGTATAAATATTATATTATGCATCACTTTCTCCTCAGTCTCCTGAGTGATGGGCCAGTCAGGATTCCAACCAAGACCCTTCACACAACAGACCATGCTCAACAACTGGGTGGTGGTTAGCTTATTGGTTCTCAAAATGATTACACAGGAAGAAAGTAGCCACATTTGATCCATGTAATTAATAATGATTTGTTGTTCAGTATTCAGTAACAGGAGAATGAAGCCCCATTTATATGGTCAATTTTGTTATGCAACAAAAGCAGCAATAAATTTGCAAGCCCATATCGCACATTTAATCCAACTGCAATTTCATGGTGATAAAATTGCAGGCTTACAGCCACTGATTTGAATATGTTTGAAAAGCACATTTTTGTTGCAATTTTTGCTTGAAAAGTAAAAAAATGCCAATGTTATGAGTAAGAGGTAAATTTTGAAGCCACAGATAACCAAAAAGACATACTCGTTTACCCCTGAACTGCCATTAGTACAAAAAATAGTGAAAATAAAAAAGGGCACCATTTTTTTTGAAAAATATTGCCATAAGAATTGCTAGCTGTTTACACAGTTTGGGTTTGCAAATTTGTCACTGTTGAAATCACCGCTCATATCACATAACAAATTTGGCTGGCACATAAACAGGCTTTTAAAAAGTATACTGTGAGCACCAACCGTAAATCAGCCCTGGTGTTATCAATCTCTTGATCCTGTGTCTGTGCTGTCATCAAGAACTTTTCATGTTCCTGTATTTTTTAACACACAATAGTATTTATTGATACCCTAGAATATTATTCTCTTCTATTCTCTTAGTATTAGTGTTAGTAGGCAAAGTGTTGGTATTCTCTAAAATATTGCTGTCTACATGTATAACTTCATTCCATCATTTCAAAAACATTCATTTACCATTCTCATTTTCTTTGATTCAACCTGAAGATTTTCTGCAAGACGTCTTGCTTTATGAAGGTCACTCTACAAAAATTAAATTATATTTACAGTTATATCAACAGTTCAAACATGTTAACCTTAAATTAAATCATTAATATTTCATGAATATTTACATTTATATTATATATATATATATAGCTACTTTGTTTTATCATTGCTGATGATTAGAATTTTTATCTCGAAACATATGCAATAAAATCATGGTATGAAGTACCAACTGTCTGCTGTCATTCATTCGATCAAAATTATAGTAAGCCTTCAAACTCTTTGGATTTACAGTCATGTAGATAAATTATAAGTTAAAACAAATTATTTTAAAATATACCTGTAAAGCAGCTATTTCTTTACTTTTATGACGAAGTTCACATGATCTTTCCTGGATTAATAAAATAAAGAATTAAATACTCTTTTACCAAAGTTTTACCAGTACTAAAAAAACCACAAATAATATAAAGTCAGTTTTGAATAATGGTTTAATAATGGTTTTTTAAAGCTTTCAAATTCATTTGATATTAATAGGGTTTGTACTACTGAGAGATAATGGAATTCCAGGACTTTTCCATGAGTTTTCAAGGGTAGAAATAAAAAATTTGAGGACCCAGAATTTAGGGAAATAAAAAAATCTTGCTTTTAGAGCAAATGCCAATTTCAACTGATAATTATAAAATTCCAGGAGTTTGCCAGTAGTAGGTGAAAAATGAGATTTTTTAGCAGTTTTCCAGGGTCCTGAAATTTTCAAGGAATTTTCAAGGAATTCCAGGAGCAGTGTGAACCCTGTATTATATAAAGGCATCCATAATGGCCTTCCACAGTCCTCAACTCATGATAATATTTATAAAACTCATCAAGACTTAGAGGAAGTATGCAAGAGTGCCCCATTATTAGTATCCATAATCCATGGACTGCCTTAGTCTCCCCCATAGTCCTTTCTAGTGCCATTACCAACAAAATGCAACTCAACATGTGACAAAACTAAAAATAGCTGCTGTGAAGACACTATGGCTGTTTGTGCAGCATGCTGAAAGTGAATCTAGAGTTAAGATTGTGAATAGTAATTTACCCTATCCATATCCTGCAATTTCTCCAATTCTCTAGTTGCATTTTCCCACATTTCAATATAACTGTCCTTTTCCTGAAATAAATGATACATTATTCTGTACTCATTCAACAGAAGCTTACAACAAGTAAATTGAGTTCCACAAACATTGGCTGTTTTTATACTAGAGACGGCTAAGACGTCTAGATGACCTTAGGCTCCTAAGACATCCTAAACTTTTAGTATAAAGTTGAGAAAAAATGAAGACGGCTTTGATGTCTGACGCCTAAGAGGTCTAAAATTAAGGGCATTAAAACAATGCCCTTATTGTCGACCTTATTTTGCTAGACGGCTTAACCATCCAGTATAAAGATGAGACGACCAAAAACAGACGGCCTTGCTAATATGAAACCGTATTAAAATATCCAGTGGACAAACTGATAAAAAAAACAATTTTTCCATGTAAATGTCATTCACGTACTCAGAACCCACTCATGAGATCTCACCGAAGGCCGTCTTGTCTTTATGTGTTAAGGTCATCTAGAGGGCTTAGCCGTCTTCTAGTATAAAAACGGCTATTTATGGTACATGGTTGTTTTGGGAAGCATGGATCAAGTGTGCTGTTCACCCTCCCCTCTCACCACTTTAAGGAGTCCACATTCTGTGTGACTAGATTTTATTAATCCTCTACCCTGCTTTGAGGGTTTTGCTCTGGGTCCTCCAGTTTTCCTTCCTCAATAAAAACCAACATTACAAAACTCCAATTTGATTGGAAATTGAGGACTAATAGCTGTAAGTGCTATCAATACCTCCTAAAACAAACTGTGTTCCTGATCTCACTAGAATTTGGAGAATGAGATTGCCTTAATCTAAATTAGAGCATTAACAAAAGATTCAGAATTCACATCATTCTTAATTTGTAGGTAACTGAATTCAATGTGATTTCATGAATTATGCTGTTTGGTAAACGTAAGGTTTGTTGAAATATCAACTAACCTGGGTAATAAGCTGCAATTGGTACTGCATTTTATCAATCATTTCTTTCTCTACATCTGCTATCCCTGAACCTTCTCCTTTGCACATTGTTTCCATTTGAGTTTCAATGCTGTGTCGTAGTTCTTCATGCAACCTTGATAACAAAAGCATTTTTTTTTCAAAACAGAGGCAGCACACAGAACAATGAAATACATGATTATAATATATTTTGAATCTACACTCTTTGACTTCTTCCTCATCCTATCCTGAGCTCCTTGTGGAGCATAAAGCTTGGTACTCACTAGCAAGATAATGGTATATATAAAGGTGTTAATATAAGGGTGTTATGTCATAATTTACATCTTAGTTGGGACACCTCAAACACAATCATAAGGGCATTACCTTAAACACAGTCATAATCATAATTATAAGAAAATGGTTGAGTACTTTCTTATCTGTTTATGATTATGAGCCTTATGTCGCTAATGAGTACCAAACTTAAGGTGACTTTGTCTTCTTACCTAGTGTTTTCTTCTACAACTCTATCTGTTCTCTGTTTTAGGGAAGTAAGCTCCCTCTTGATAATAAGAAGAAAAGGAATTCCTGTTAATCAGTTGAATAAATAATTCATTTCTGCAGCTAACAGAAAGAAAGAAAATAAAAATGAAAAAAAAAAAGAGAAATGGAAAACATGTCCTTGCTACCTTCCTTTAAAGAAGTCTTAATGAGGATGTCAATGAACTGCTGAATACAGACAAAAACATGTTAGGGTTAGGTCTTGTAACGTCCAGTCACACCAAAGAAACTGGTGTTTATCTCCACATTCCTTTGCAGTTTTGATGTGGGGAAAAAGCAAAAGCAGATGTTTGAAGAAGTATGGATTCAATTCCAGTGTGGAGACAAATTAAAGGAAAATGTACAATTTTTGTCTAATAAGAAGAAATGAAGTATTTTATTGATCAGTCAATGCTATAAGTTATACCTGTTTGCTAAGTAACATACATTTTCCTAAGTGTAGAAAAAAAAGCTTTTTCTCAAGTCAAAACCACAAAGGAACGTGGAGATAAGCATTGATGTTTTAGGTGTAGACGTTTTTGTCTCAGTTCAGAAGTTCCCTGACATCCCTGGTAAATCAAAAATATATTTCAAACCTTTTGAAACCTCATTTGATCTTGTAGTGATTTGATAGTTTCATCATATTCAACAAGTAATGGAGAAATAATGCTGAAAAAGAAACAGAAATTTTTAAAGAAGAATATAATTGCAAAATTGCATTTTCCACTCTAAATATTCTATTGACTACTTTATTTTTAAGAGTAAAAATTGGTATATTGATTGTTCAAAAAAGCCAGGCTTCATTTGTGAGCATGACTAAGAAAACACTAGATATTATTCAACAGAACAGAAAGAAAGCCAATCTCAAAAGCATAGCTTAAAATACTCATTTGAGAGATAGCTGTCGTCAATCTATCAATCAATGAGAAACTAATTTAGGTTTTATCTGATTAAGGGCAATTCTTTTGTTTGATTTACTCTAGTGTGAGGTTCTAATTTATTAGTTCATGGTAAGTGCCATCTTAGTAGCAGTAGCATCAGCCCAGCTGCTTTAGATTAGTTGGCAAAATCAAAACTAGAGGATTTAACTAAAAAGTTCAATAATATGACAGGGAAAGCAGAGCAAAATTTCAGTTGGGAGGGGAGGAGGATGAGTTAAAGCTGCAATGATATTTTCTAGCAGTTCATTTAAAGGAATTTAAAATAAAGGGTGCAACCTAGAGGCTCCACTATCCATGTATGAGAACAAAACATTATTTTAGATTACCTTTGGTTTGTTAACCATGGTGGAAGAGGCTCATCAAGCTAAATAGAAATTCAAATAAAACAAAAGCAGTTTAGAAAAAACTATTCCAATATAATTATATGAGAATGTAACCAACTTAACCAAAAAATAACCTTAATAACAAAGGATACTTATTTGATTGTCTCATGATTACGATCTTAACTAAATGAATGTGACGTTTCAACTGCTACTGCTAGCTCTTCATCAGGCTCTTCTGGATAACGGCTTGCCTTTATACTAATTGGCAAACAATCCACTGACTAGTATATATATAAAGGCAAGCTGTAGACTAGCAGTAGCAGTCGAAATATCACGTTCATTTAGTTATAAGACTGTAATCATGAGACAATTGAAAAAGTATCCTTTATTATTTATACTCCACAATGAACAATCCTTTTTATTTTTATAACCTTAATGTTTGGTTCCTTCACTGGAAGATATTTCTTCTGATATTCCTTTAATACTGCATTTAATCTTCTTACTATTGAAGAAAATAAGATAAATATTTTTTTGTTTTTATTATCAATTCCCAAGAGAATATTTAAACAACAAAGATTATGGTGGCCACATTGGTATCACAAACAAAAGAAGCCAATGAGAAAGCTTTTTTTATGTAATACCAACCTATGGCTGCAATGATGTTTAAACATTAATGAAGAATTACAAAGGCCCAATTACATGGTACAACTTTTCCCTGCGAATGTCACATACATGTATATATCTGTTGATGCCCTGACTTATGATTGGCGTAAGGTTTTAATGCTAACACTTCCTTTCTTGTTGTACACTACAATCAGAAGGAAAAAATTGATTTTTGTAGAAATTTTTGTTTAACAGATGACAAGGCTTTTTGACATCACAGACTGAAAGGAGGAAATATTACAAATCAAGATGTCTTTTTATTAAAGGTGTAAATTTTATATTGTAGAATGGTTCACTTGCCAGCATCAGTGCAAAAATTGTCTGCAAAGAGCCACTATCTTATGCGTTATAATTTTTTCTGTTTACTGGTATGTCCGGTGGTACATTTTTTGCTTCGAAAAATCATGTTGATTATCTTGAAAATAAGCTCAGAACACCCCATTTTTCTTTTTATATTTGGAATCAGCCGCTGGGGTACTCCCATATATGGACTATACTGGGATGATCTGCTGAACAGGGTATGGTTTTTGGAGTTTCTTGTCATGAACAGGGTATCCTTTTTCCCAATTTTTGTCATTTCAGGGGATCTTTTCTCCAAATAACCTTAGTAACAGTTTCATCTATTGTTTGTTGGCCAATAAAACAATACTTTGTCATAAACAGGGTATGAGAATTTGAGATTTTCTGTCATAAACAGGGTAACTGTTTTACAACCCTGAGTACCCCCCTGGGGAGTCAGCATTAAATTTCACTTCAAGAATTACATTGTTGTTTAAAAAAAAGTTAAAATCAAATTCCATGCATAGGCAGTCACCTAAAAACAAACCATTTGGCCAGGACATGAGGGTAGGGGAGAGCAAGACCTAAAATTTTAAGGAAAAAGGAGCCAGAGGTGGTTGTATATTAATTCCTCTATGCCACCAATATTATTTTTTCTTACTTTAATTTCCTTGAATGAGAGATCTTCACCATATAATTTATTTTTTGGTAGGGGTTAAAAAATCAACAAATGGTCCTTACTAATAGACCTCTTTAACTTAAGTAGATCGCCCATTTCAAACCATGTGATGTAATCATGGTGTTCACTGGGAAGTCGTTTCTTTCAAATATTTTCAGAAAGATAACACCATGTTTACATCACGTGGTTTGAAATGTGCAATTTACATACGAAGGTAAAGAGGTCTATTATGTTGGATGGCAAATCAAACAAAAAAGTGCAAATATACAGCCTTAAGTCTATCAAAGCATAAGTCAAACGTTATATTACATGCTTACTTTACTGTTGGAGATAAACTCTAAGTCTAAGCTTACAAAAACTTACGTAAAACACAATCCTTACATTTTTTAGATTTAATGCAACTAGTTGATGCATTTATATCTCTTGTCGAAACAAAAGTCCCATTATCCTCTTGTATTCCGATATATTAATAAAGCTAAGACATTGTTTATATAAGCTTATTTCAAAATATATTTTACTGACCTTGGTCTTGTAAGAAGTTCACGTAACTCTCATCATCCTGCAAAGAAGAATCCATTTTTCGCGGTTTTATATTAAAAAATAAAGCAGTAAATAACTTGCTTACAATCAGTTTTTAATGACTATCTACAACGTCATTGGTTGTCTTTTAAACTCTCTTTCAAATGACAACTATTTAGAAAAAAATTCGTAAAAGACGATAAAATACGAAGTAAACTGGACGCCATCTTGGATTAAAAGTTTCAAATATTAACCAATCAAATTAAAGAACAAAGGTATGCTGTGATTGGTCCGATAGGCCACATGGGACTAGATTGGAATGTAACTGGTCATTTTAAAATTGTAAACAAAAATTTGAAAATATAGCGCGAAATCATAAACTTATGTTTAAAATTTATTTATCAAAAAATAAAAACGTGGAATTCTTTAAATACTAATAAGATTAAAATGAATAAATGTTCTAATTTTTTTTGGGTTGGGGAGGGTTGAAAAACACGATATCGAGGTCTAGTGGCATGTGGTTATTTTCATTTGATTGGTCAGTTATTAAAAGCCCTTTGAGTGTTGTTCAACGGACGAACGAATCTACACTGCTGCGACTGCTGCAGAAGTTGAGAAAAACGGCGCGAAGCTCTTTGAACTTGGCCTAAAATCTTTCCTTTTATCAATCTTTTCGACCATAATTGGAGTAAAAAGACTTAGAAGAACTTCGTAAAGATGTTTCCAAAATCCAAACGTTTTCAAGAGGCAGGTGAGAAATTTAGAGATTTCTTTTTAACAGGAATCAGTTTGAATTTACCGCGCTATGATAATAAAATAATTTTGTAGTTTGAAAATAAGCTTATTTTGAATTTAGAACTTTGCAAATGGACTTGTAGTTTAAATATTTTCTAGCATAGTTTGAAAATAATTTGTTTTGAACGAGTTTAATCGCTTAGAAGCGATGTTTATTAGCACAAACGTTGTTCAATTCAAAGATATATTTTAGCTGCGCGTGCATGTTGAAATATGATGAAGCCTGCGCTATTCTTGCGTCCAGCATTCACAAATCTAGATCCTATAAAAATCGATTTTTTTTATTACAGTCTATAAGTTTTTGGAAGGCACAGATATGAGAAAAAAAAAACATGTCTGGGGAGCATTTTTTTTCAGTAGGAGGAGGGCCAGAGAATTCGGGTTGGGCCAACAAATTTTGACATTTCCTACATATATTTATCTAATTACAGTTCAGGTAAAAAAAATTATTCATGATCTGGTGGTATCTGAACTGTGATTGGATAATATACATAGGATTGACATGTTGTCCCCCAAAGTGGCGATAAATTAACGGTTGCCCCTAGAAACATCAAAATTTTCCTGTGGAAACATGTTGTTCAGAAGTTAGAAACACAAGGTTGGGGTGTCTCAAACAAAGATGAAAAAAGTGCAAGCTCTAATGTAAATGGCAGTACTATGTAGGGGAAAGTCGTGTTTTTAAACTGTGGGGTAAGGGCCCAAAAAGGATTTCTCCTGTCGCCTCCCCTCTAAAAACTGAATGCTTACTTAAGCCATTGTCTTAAGGGTTACTAGGTTATCTATGCTAACTTGGTCTCTTATCAATTATCAGCCAGCTGTGCTCCAGCAGTTGGAAGCTACAATGTTGATAATCTAAACAAGAAACCAGCAGCTGTACTTTTTCCTAAAAGCAAGAGGTTTAGGGAATCAAAAGGTTTGTTGGTCAAACTGTAATTATTTTATAGTTTTAAGTAATGATTTAAGAAATCAAGTGACTTGGATAATGTACTTTTATCCTTGAACTTGAATGAGGCTGATTAGGCCTCTAGCAATAGCAGATATTACACCTATCAGTGGTTTTACATCAAATGGGTCCTTTTTGCATTGTATCGACCCATTAGCCTTGCTTAAATAATCATAAAAAGAATGTTTGAATGCAGGCTCAACTGCTATAATAGCCATTACACAAAAGGTATAACATCTGAAAGTTTTGTGAACTTCTCCCCCGGCCTTGTCAATCACACTATAAATACACCCAAACCCTCCATTGTTTGAATTCTTTAACTCCTCCCCCTTGTGCACAAAAATGTTGACTGTCCTAACCACCAATAATTCCTGACCCACCCCTAAAACATTAGTCAAAATATAGGATGGTATTTCATTTGATTCATAGAAAACCTGCCTGGACCAAGTGACACAAGCTCATTTCTAGGTAAATTTGGTATCAGTTAGAATATAGTATTAAATTAATTTAATTTAAATATTAATTAAATCTTGGTTTATTCAATTTTATCACCTTAAAATTTCTCAAAATAAAAAAAGACTCGAGTGCTGAAAAATTCCAAATGTTATATACTGGTAATAATTTTTGTTCACTTATAATTTTCTAGATATTAGTGTGTGTAGTACTTCGAGTAGGACAAGTGTTATGAACACTCCAAAATCAAAAATTCAAGACAAAGTAAGAAATCATAAATAATTATTAACATTAACATTTATATATTAAATACTATTAAAATTTAGTACTAATTTTATAAATTGGACTGTTTTACCTTTAATTTTTTAACAGACAAAGCTTCAAGGCTTGGAGAGAACCATTGACAGCTTAAAACAAGAACTAAGTCTTTTACGAGAACAGAATCAAGCACTTCAAGTTAAGGTACCTTTGGGAAGTTAACTTCACATTTATTTGGTCCTCATAATTGTATAATATAGAATCATGACAACTACTCAATTTCTTTATTTATTTATTGATGGTAGTCTATATTTTAACTAATTACTGTAGCACTATTTCTTTTCCTTAGTAACTCTTTTCTCATTGGTCATTTATTCTTCTCTTACCATGCATAAAGAGCTAACATCCAAATGTCAGTTTACATGTATGACAACTAGTGTGGCACTAGGTTGGACTGCGTCGGTGTATATAAGTAAAACCAAAAGTGTCGTAGCAAGTAACTTTAGCACCATGGGTAGGACATAAGAAACTGATGTTTCGGACGTTAGTCCTTCGTCGGAGTCAATCAACGTCAGTTTCTTATGTCCTACCCACGGTGCTAAAGTTACTTGCTACAACACTTTTGAGTGCACCACAGCTTGAAGTTAACTTAACCCCCCATATACAAAGGCTGAAATAATTTCTAACCCCCCCAGTTAAAGCTGAAAATTAACATACAATCATCCCCCTTCTGACCTCCAGTTGCAACTTTTTGCAAGCAAGGAAGCAAATTTTTGATACCTTTTTGGCGAATAAATTTTTTTCTCCAAGCCAATGAAAGCTATTTTGTTCTCAAAAGATGAGGTTTCTTATTGAACCTAATTTAGGGAGCAAAAAGAATTTGAGTATCAAAGCACATCAGTAAAAAGAGGATGGCCCTCCCCTTGCTTTATGCTTGTTAAAAGACATAACACTCCCATTGATTCTACAAATTTGACTGACCCTCCCCTCCAAGGCCTCAGCCCTACCCCCAAAATAAAAAAATTACCTTCCCTAATATACCCTGGGTTCCAGAGGCCATCTTTTTCTTGCTCTGAATCATACCTCTCACTCCTCCAGTACTCTCAGTAAACCCCACGGCCTAAAGTCTAGCTGATTTTTGCATGAAGTCCAATTCCTGCGAACAATAGTTTTAAAGTCAAGGCTTCATGCTAAAATGCAGCAAATATGAGGAAACTTCACACAAAGCCTCAACTTGAATCTACTGTTTGCAGAAATTATAGGCAATTTTGTACGTGGAGAATTTATAATAATACAGTGTGGCTACTATAACCAGGGCCACCTAGACAATGGGAATGAAACATTCTGATTGACTGTGTTCAAGATTCTGCTGATTGTAATCTCCCAGCCATGATTGGCTCAAGTTTTCACTCTAAATCTTGATTGGTTCACATGTAAGTGGACCTGGTAAGAGTGTTGATCTCAATGTAAAATTGACAGCTCCAAATTTGACACTTTTTAGATTTCTCAATATTCATGCACTTATATAAAAATATTACTATTTTTAATAAATAATAATATCACAATTCTTCATTTCTTGTAAAGGATAATTAATAATAGAAAGTATTCTTAATTTTTCAAGTGAGAAAGATTTAAGCCTGCACTTTTAAACAAGAAGGCAAGTCTTCACAAATTTTTAAATGGTGTCTCAATTATTTAAATATGGTTTTTACTACAATGTAGTGATGGAAGCACAAAAGCAAAAAATCTTGTTTTCACTATGACACAAAAATTTCTAATCCTTGTGCTTTTCTTATGCTTGTGCTTGTGTCATGTGTTATGTTTGAACTGTATGAATGCACACACTACTGCAAGTTAGGAAGCATTCATTTTTAGAAGGGAGGTTGGGCCAGAGGAATCTCGGTGAGGGTCATGAAATTTTTACAGAAGCAAATAGGGGCAGTCATCATTACTTTTCTTCTTGAAAAGAGATGTTGGAGTAAAAAAAAACACTGCCATGTAGGGGAGGGGTCATGACTTTTTCACTTAAACATTTTGGGGGCTCTAGATCACAACTTTTTGTTTAACACCCAAAGAGATTCCTCTTGCCACCCCAACCCCCTCTAAAAAATGAATGCTCCCTTACCACAAGTAAACTTATGCTAACTTGTGTTCTCATTTGGATTTAAAGGTCTTTCCTCTGATCACTAAGGCTAATAGAATCGATTTTGTTATTCTTTATAATTATTGTGTAGTATTCATATTCAAATTAAGATTAAGAAGAGTACAGATTATTACACATTAATCAAAGTAAAATATGAAATATGTTTGTTATCTTTCAAGCACTAATTATTGCAAACATATGTCAGTTATACATAGAGTATAAACAGATGTGCATTATGGAAAAAATCTAATAAATCTATAGAGTTACTTAAAAATATGGGATCTTGGTCAAATTTTCAGAACAGATATTCTGTTAGCTGCAACTACTCATCATCCTTGAGGAGAATAATATCAACATTATCATGAACTCCTTGAAGCAACAGTTCACCATCATAATTCACAATCTTCTTTCTTTTGGCTGCCCTAAGTGTTCCAACCAATGCTGAAAAAAGGAAACAAAAAGTAGTAGTGTATTGAAAAGCAGCAGTAGTATGACTACCATAACATAGCCCACACCACAGCTGAACTTAAAACCCTTGGTTAAGTCTGTCTGTGAATTAACAAATGAAAGCTTGTTCTTGTTGCAATTATAGATAATGCAACATGATTGGCTTATGCATTTTGCAATTCTAAATTTAGTACTTTTGAATTCATTGCAAATAAAATAGAGGAAAAAATATCACTTTTGGTTTGCAGAAACTGCCATGAAATAAAGGTAAACTATCAGTGGCAGATTTGTTAGTGTATTTTTGCATATGAGAGGTTGTACTGCAGATAAAGTAATGAATGAATTGATCTTCGCAGTTAAGTAAGTAACATATACTGTTACTTTTGTAGAAAGCTCAGAAAAATTCTGAGACTTTAACAGGATTTGAACCCATGAATTTTTCTGAGCTTTCTACAAAAGTAACAGTATATGTTACTTAACTGCGAAGATCAATTCATTCATTAATGTATTTTTGTAGGTTATTAATCTCTTGAGCTGTTAGATGACAAATTTAAGTTCAGTTGTTGGAAAATATAGGCTTCACTCAAGGCTGAACCAGCTGCCAACTGTCAATTCAGTCTTCCAGCTGAATAACATGCCTTAATCCTGTTGTTTGCTAAAATGTTTGGGCTATGTTATAGAAGGATGATCCCTTCATACACATAAAAAGTTTAGAGTCCATTGACTGAGTTCATCTGATAATTTTTCTACAGATTTGCAAATATATAACAAACAAAACCCACAGACCGGAATAAAAGCAAATCAATGATAGCATTAGAATTGCAAAACATGTAAGCCAATCATGCAGCATTTCCAATGAGGCAGGAATCTCTACTAGAGACTTGATTGCTATAGGTGGATGTCAATCACTTCATTTTGTCACATATGTGTAGTTTTTGTGTGATCTTCACACTTTATCAGAATTGATGGTAATTCAACCAGGGGTTTTGTTTGGCTGAAACACAGGCTACTGTAACAATTAAGGACCATTTTGACAAAAAGAAACAATACTTTCCAACTTTAGCCAATTCTAGCCAATCAGGAGCAAGTAAAAAAAGCCAAGACTTGAATAATGTCTGACAAACAATTTTGATGTTATCAATAGACCTTGGGAATGAAACATTGTGATTGGCTAAGTTCAAGATTCTACTGATTGTGATCTCCCATGATTGGCTGAGTTCAAGATTCTATTGATTGTTATCTCCCATGATTGGCTTAAGTTTTCACTCCAAATACTGATTGGTTCTTGTTGTCTTATTGGCTGTATATGTAGCTGAAGTAAGTTGCACTTGAATTCAAACATCATCCAACTTTAGATTCTTTTTATCAGCAACTGCAAGGAAATGTACCTTCAAAGATGTTAGCACAGCGGTCATCACTGAACAGCACTCCAAACTTCACTACATAGTGGCCCTCAGCATTTTTTGTACCAAGTCTCTTTAACTCTTCTTTCAAAAGGTTAACTTCATGCTCAACATTCATGATTTAAAAGGAAGGCTCTGGATATTACCTGGAAAAAGTAATGATATACAGCCATATATTAAATTTACATTGAATTATGGTGCACTTTTAACACCTTCAGGACATAAATTTTGTGGCCAAATAAACTGAACACAATTTTTTCTTCAAACTTTTTATAAATGCAGTTGTTAAGATTATTGAAAATTTTATGAAATAAAAAATGGGGTTCACTGATCTTTTTCGAGTTATTTCCACACAACATTTTGTCAAACATTCCTTAATTATTTAAAAAAGAGTGAACACTTGTGTGCACAGAAAGGGTGGTCAGATTAACAATGGCCGCAAGCAAGCATCCTTGACTGACAATTGTAAAACCTTAAGGCTGGTTCACACTGCGACATAAGCATAAGCATAAGCATAAGCGTACGAATTCCTCGTGTGAACCGGGCGTAAATAACAGCACAGCGGCAAAGTACAAACGCTTATGCTTATGCTTATGCTTATG
>JANTNT010247477.1:0-14019 GCA_024752375.1 Entacmaea quadricolor
TCTATTCTAATAAGGATGCCAATTTATTATTCCAAACCATGAATATAGAAATCACTAAAGTTTTTAACTGGCTAACCGCTAATAATTTGACAGTTAATATTAAAAAATTAACTATATAATATTCAAACCTAGACAAACGAAACTAACGCTTGACCATAACTTTTATGTTAAAATAAATTATTCCCTCATTGAATCAAAGCAAAGTATACATATAAAACAACATATAAACTTTACTGCTACTAAAATTTCTAGATCCATAGGTATAATTTCAAAAGCAAGATTTTTTCTAACCCAGTCCTCTCTTTTTAAACTCTATTACTCACTTGTGTACCCCTAACTTTGACTGCCTGCCATATGAATTATATGTTTATAACATCTTTGTAACTTCTATATATTATATATATATATACTTAAAGTAACACAATTTATCTTTTTTTTCTCTTTCTTTTGTCAACCCTGTGTAACATAATAATGTCATATGGTTATATTAATTAATAAACTGTAATAACTGAGACACTTTGCAGCTGAGTGGTTGCCTTCACGTACTAAACAGGTTGGCAAAGTTTTGTGGAGGTGATGGATGGCTGGTTTCCTTGGTTTCGAAGTAGTCACAGATTAAATGAAAGAATGACCGTTGTTGGGATTGTTCTGACGTCTTGACCTCATATGCTGCTCACGCTGTTTTCTGGAATTGCTACATTTTTTTCTCTCTTTAAGGCGTTAGGAGAGAATATTGGGTCGTTGGCAGCCTCTGCTTCAAGCGTGACTAACTTTATAAAATCTTTAAACCCGAAGGGAACCTGCATCATTTGATGCCTGATTATGAAGGACGTTTAGCTGACAGGGTCAACAGTACTTGACTGGAATCTAGCTTGGCAATGGACTTTATGGTCTTCATTGCTTCACTTGTTGTCTTTAAGCAAAAGTGAAAAAGAACTCGCTGATGTATGCAAATTTTAAGCCCTGTCACAGAAAGCAAAAAACCTTGATTCCAATGAAACAGTACCCAAAGTCCATGAAGACAATACAGTATGCTAAGCCTGTTTGGCGATCAGAGTGATTTTCAGATGAGGAAGATGATTTTCAGGTGACAAAGACTTCTTGACACTCATTAGAAACTCTAAGCTTATCAATGATAATTTTCAGATAGAATATAGGGCTGAAAAACGAAAATACTCCAAAAGTACATAATACCGAGTAATTTTGAAACATTTTGTACCTAAAATTAACCCAAAGGTCAGACATAAGAAATGTCCGTTTTGCAAGATAAAAATTAAGGTTTCTAGAGCAATTGTTACCACAGTAGATGATCTACTGCTGCACAGGGAGCAGAAGACTTCTCCTGACTACAGAATCCTGGTTGACAGAGTCTGTAACCCCAAAATGGGCAAGTTCACAAAGAATCCAAATCAAACTTCAACTAACAGGTAAGTCTCGTTTAATTTTCAATTCTGATCACATTCAACAATAGTATTTGTTTCACTGATAGTATTTGTTTCACGGATATATGGCGTGCACTCAATAATCTTATTGAAATTTGTCATTTAGTCTGTCGTGTGATAAACAATGCATAACACGTTGGTGTGTCATTGGTTGCGCATTCTTGCTTTGCATTTATCAATTTTTGTCACCTAAAAGGTTGTACAAATTGAAAGCTGTTATACATAACATTCTGTGTATCTGACTTATGTGTACTGTTTCAACGTATCATTTCTTTGTTGTTTAAGGTATCATTTAAGAAATGAAACACGCCTTCCATGTTTTGACAAGCTAATGAAACACAAAGGTACGTTTGGGAGAATTCGAGAGCAGATCAGTCCAAACACGAGACTGCAGGTCGAAAATACAAAAATTTTGACGTGAGCGCGCCAAGGAAAGCCATGTCTTGACAGGCAAATGAAACACAGTAAATCGGCCAATCACAGCACGCATACTATTAAAATTATTTTATAATGAATTATCACTGGTGACAGGTATGCAGGACATACACGTTGCAGGTGAAATATGGATTCATTTTGAAACATGTAAACGTAGTTTTCCCCTAATTGTTGTGGAGATGACTGTATGGAATGGAATTTTTTGGTTTGGTAAAGAATGGCTTTGCAGTGCATAAAGAACCAAGCGGTGTAGGTTGTATGGAGCGAGTAAGTTACATGAAGTGTTGTGAAGTGTTTAAGATTGCTGAAGGAGGGTATTATTTTTGAACTTTAGGTACTGATGGTTTAATTTTTCTTTTTGTTACAGTTAAAAGTGAGTCAATTATTTGTTCTTCCTTGGCTTCAACAGTGTTATTTTAATTTGTTGATGATAATTGTTTTTTTCTCAGATGTTTGGAATTTTTGGAAGTGGGATCGAATTTCTATGAGTTCAAGTGGATCAAGTGGATGTCATCAGAACTGATACAGTACAATGTAAGTGTGAGTGAAAGTGAGTCAATTATTTGTTTTTCCTTGGCTTCAACAGTGTTATTTTAATTTGTTGATGATAACTGTTTTTTTCTCAGATGTTTGGAATTTTTGGAAGTGGTATCGAATTTCTATGAGTTCAAGTGGATGTCATCCGAACTGATACAGTACAGTGTAAGTGTGAGTGAAAGTGAGTCAATTATTTGGCTTCAACAGTGTTATTTTAATTTGTTGATGATAACTGTTTTTTTCTCAGATGTTTGGAATTTTGGAAGTGGGATTGAATGGATATGAGTTCAAGTGGATGTCATCAGAGTACAATGTAAGTGTGAGTGAAGATTGTAAGCAAGGATTTCTTTGTTCGATAGCAAATATGAGGTATTTAGATTCGGTTGAATAAAACCGTGAGTGCCCAAAATATGTCTGGAATGTTGCAATAATTTCACGTAAAAGTTAAATCACTACTGCAAAAATCAAGATATGTATATTCTGACTAAAAACCCAGATTTTTATAGGTTTTAGCTTGAAATATAAATGTTTGTGGTTTAGAATATCACATCACGTGCAGAGCTGAAAAACTGGTTTCTGATTGGCTGTTAGACAATAAACATTCCAGACATTTTGGACACTCACGGTGTTATTCAATCGACTGTAAACTGTGGAAAAATGCTCAAGGAAATTGAGATGTGATTTTCATTAAAGTTTTGAGAAATTGCAATGTGTAGTGGTAAAGGTATTTGGACTTTATTATGTTCACGAAGGGAACTGGTCGGTGACTGACAAGAAATAAGCAGTTAAGCGATGTGGGATAGGGCCAAGAAATGTATAAACATGCATTTTAAGTAAATTATAATCCTTGTAACATGTAATGACAGTAGAAGACTACACTAGGCCTTTGACATCTTCCGGTCATTAGAATTCCAGCAAGTTCACTAGATACACTGTGCTGATGAGGCCTAATATAGGCCAAAACAGCTGTCCACAGCTGTTCAAAGGCTTAGAGCAGTCTTCTTCTGTCATTGCACGTTACAAGGTTCTTAATGTACCTGTTACGCAAAGGAACTTAGGTTTTGATATGATTGATCACGGTGTGTTGATTCAGGAGTTAAGGAAGATGCATTTGCACCCGGTGTAAGTGAACTGGATAATAACGTTTCTAAGCAATAGAACCCAAGCTGTGAGAATAGAAAACACCATCTCTGAATGAAAATCTCCCAAAGGTGGAATACCTCGAGTTGGGAGTGATATTGTTTACAATCAAGCAGCAGGGAGTATTTGCCGGGAAGCCTGTTTCGAAGGAACATTTGCCGCCTCCCAGAAACTCACCATGCTCATTTTATGCAATATATTGACCCACATGGACCAACGCACCTAACAACTTTTTGAGAGACTGCAACAACAAGAAATAAAAGAAGCTGGAGTATGAAATGCAAAAAAAAATCTCAGCAGACAATGTTTACAAGAGTGTATTTTTTGTATCGTTTCAGCTACCCTTTGTTTTTGTTGCTGGTTTTAGGGTAGAAAACAATGTTTCTTTTTTTGCCCCTTTTTTCTTGTGTATGGGAGGAAGAGATCCGTTGGAAAGTTTGCACACAATAATACTTAGGACAACTTTTTTTTTGCCATGAATAGAAAAAGATGTTATCTGGGAAGTAATAGATCAAAAAACGAGTGCGAGTGTTTCATCAGGGTTCCAAACACCGAGAAACTGATGAAAGCAGGTGGAACCCCTGATGAAACACGAAGCGCGAGTTTTTGAACTGGCTTCTCAAATAAATGAATAAACACAATTCTAGCAACCTACAAAGATGTGGGTCTTCGCACAAAGAAATCCATTCTTGCCAGATATTTCCAAATGCGACTATTTTCGAGGACATCTAGGAAGAACCAATCTTTTGCCTTTGGAGGGTTTGCCTCTTAGTTGACAACATCTGTGTTTTTGGCTATCTTTGAAAAAAGGATATCTCAAAAGCGGCGGCCAACTTGTTGTATCGAAAATATCTGTAGCCGCCAGAGAAAGCTTTGCTAGGAGTCTGCCCATTTCTATTCTACACATGGTTTTTGTTGCTGCTGTCTTGCATCTGCAAAACTTTGGAAACTATAGGTAACAAAGAAAAACTTGCATGGGAAAATCTACATGGACAACTTGCAAAAGCTATCTTCGTTTCCAAAGTAGATGTTTCAGAATTGCTTATGGAATTTCTAGAATGGAACATCGGACAGTTTTCTGGCAGCCTACATAGCTACTGCTTTGGTTTGTATTCTGTCGACTAAACACAAGCTTTCTCTGGCACTTTGGATAGACAAATATTGGTATGACATTTGCAAAGCATTTGATTCAGGGGGAAATCATGGCCAACACAAACAGCGTTGGAGAACACGATTGTACTTGGCTAGAAAATGGCAAAAGAATGAAACTGTACAACAAAGTAGTTTCGAATCTAGAAGCTGGCGAGGTGCAAAATCCTTATGTGGACATCTTGCAGAATACGTAGATTTCCCAACAAACATCTACGTGCTACCTTCCAACATCCAGACGTACAAGCGCGCGGATGCACAAGGATAGAAATCTTTGTCTATGGTCCTAAGGCATCGATGCAGGGTACTGAAAAACTCGCATAAAAGCAACATTGGATCTCGTTTTTTCCAATTTTGTCTTTGTAGTCAAAAAAAGCTGTGGGAAAATCTAGCATTGCATCTCGATCGTTGCCTAGTCGTTTCCAATAAGGAAACTATGGAAATCTTTGTAGCTTGGTACTGCCACACCACCGAGGCAGAATCGCAGGCATTTTAGCTTGCATTACGGCGAACCAAATCCCTCGTTTGCATGATTATAGATAATGCCACATGATTGGCATACAGGTTTTTCAATTCTAACGTGATCGTTGATTGGTTCTTATACTAATACCAGCCTGTAAGTTTTGTTCATTATCAATCAATCAATCGTTTTTTAAACACGTATCGTCCAACGAACGTGCAAACTTTTTTTTTGCTGAAGTAAAATTATCGGATGAACTCGATTGATGGACTCCAAACTTTTCATGTGTATAAAGTGATCACGCTTCTATAATATATCCTAATCATTTCATCAAATGACAAGATTGAAGCATATTATTTCAGCGGAGATCGGATCAACAGTTGGTGGCTTGATCGGTGTTGAGTGAACCTTAATCAGTGTTTCCCTCGCGCAACAGCGCACAACAAACTTAAACTCGTCATTTAACAGCTCTAGAGTGTAGTAAACCACAAAAATACACTTAGAAATCATTGACATATAGTAAATAAATCTGTTTTAGATTTCTGAGAACCAAGAGTGATGTATTCCCTGTATGTTTGCTATGAATTCAGAGTATTAAATTTCAGTGGCATAGGGATCACAAACCCACAGACAGTATGAAAGCCAATCAATGATCTCGTTAGGAATGTAAAGCTTGTAAATCAATCATGTGGCGTTATCTATAATCGTGCAAACGATAATGCTTAATTTGCAGATGGACTTAACCAGGGTTTTTTTTGGACTGCAACGCATGCTAAGGCATTTCCATACAAGCAAAGAATCCAGAAAAGTGGGAAGAAGCTCTACTTTGGGCCATAGGAGACTCTGGTTTTCGCTTGTGTCCTATCTTTCGAATAGACATTCTTTCTTTTACTGGTGCAGACATTTCTATAGCTCCACTTCGTTGCTACATCAAGAAAGAAGATAGCCAAACCATTCTTGCCGTCTCCAGTAGACCCACAGCTTTGCATCCAAATAAAGAAGGCGATGCCAGAAACCAAGTATGTCTCTTGGAAGTGGAGAACAAAAAGGCACAAAGAATAGTAATAGAAAATTTTGTCTGTCCTATTTTCGAAGTCAGAACAACCATTTTCTACGCGCTACAAGATGCATTCGATCCTACCAGATTTGGAAATACAAATAGAAATGTCCAAAGGACAACCAGTGGAAATCCGAGGCCCAAAGGAAGGAAAATACAACGAATTACAAAAACAATTGGTCGAAGTCGCTAGATTAGAAAAAGAGATTTTGGAAAAAAAGGAAAAAATATAGATGCAAAATACAATGTGATCCCATAGCACCTCCCAACAAAGAAGGTTGAAAAGACTTGGAAAGGGAAGAGGATGTAGATAGAGAGGCCAGGAATAAAGAGGCAAAAAAAAAAAAAAAAAAAAGAGATACTCTATTTGGAAGAGTTTTACAAAGGTTGCACAAAAGATGGAAGCAATCTAGACCATCCATGGCCAACACTGGTGTGGGGAGATTTCTAGAGGAAGTAGTTACAAAGGAGACTATTTTTCAAATTTGCAGCACCCCTAGTTTGTAGAATTGGAAAAAAAACAAGAAAATGCGAGAAAAAAGACAGACTTCTTTCTATCGTGGTAATTCCGCTACCAGAATAGACATCAACGGAAGATGTTCACTCCAGTTGTGTTCTCTCTACTATTTTTGTGGGAATTTTGCCATCTGGATAACCAGTTTGACATCCAAAGTATTTTTTGTATTGCTTCATGCCAATTTTGATTTTTCGTTTAGGGAAATCTACAAATTGTATATGTATATATGTGTATGTGTGTATATATAAACAGATATATTTTTTGCGACGACTTCTCTACGAACCAATTCAAGAACATACCTAGGAAGTTCCACAGTTACTTGCCAAGTACTTGTAAGTCTGTGTTCCTTCTAGCATCGAAATCATAGACCGTCTATACTTTTTGTCTGTACGGAGCCCATGTTCCAAGGAAAGCAACTTTCCAAAGAAGAAATCCTAGAGATAAAAAACTTGGAAAGCAAGATGTCCGTATCCAAGATTCAAGAAAAGTATGGTATTGGCCGCATTCGCAAGATTTGGGTAACAGCTAGAATAAAGCAACCATTTTTGGCAATCGAGGCACCAAAGAAAGAGGAAATGCATCTGCTGAGGAACCCAAAAAGCAAAATCTGGCAACAGAAGGAAATGCACCTGTGGCAAAAAAGGAAGAAAATCGAATTCCGCCTCAAATGCAAGATATGCTGTTGTTGGGAAGAAGACTGTTGGAAAAGATGCACTAAAATAGAACGAGAATCCAAAAGCTAGAGGAAGAGGAACAAAATTGTGCAAGAACTACAAGAAGACTACAAAGAAGAAGAAGATATCGAATTGGAAGAAGAGGACAAATGAAGCGCTCAAAGACGAGGAGGAGGAAGACTGAACCCCAAGATAGCAAAAAACCCATTTGGCCTCTTTTCTTCCTTGTAGGCACAATCTGTTTCTTTGCCAGCAAAATTTGCGACACGCAGAAGACATGCAAGGAAAAATGGAAGAGGAAAAGAAGCAAATGTATTTCTACATCGATACCAACGGCATGCAAAGAGAAACCACAAAAAGAGACCAAGAAAAAAGAATCGCAAAATACCTCAATCAAGACATGAAAGAATCTTGTCCACCACAAGGCAAGTACTATGACAAACTAGGGCGACTGCAAGACTACAAAGATCCTGGATACTATTTGGATTTATTTGGAAACAAAATATGTCTTGTTCCACAGCGGGCAGAAAAAGATAAATTTTTATGTGGATGTGGATTTGTCGTAGCAGCTATTAGAATTGTTGTCCGGTTTGCTGGCAGAAAGAAAAGTATAATTTGTTTTGGATGCCAACGAAGGAATGTTCCGTAGAATGGAGAACTTGGATCTCTCAAGGAAGCATTTGATTTCCAAAGGAGCAGAATTATTTCCCTAGGCCATTCCAAAGTGAGCCTTGAATGAGGGCTCTCATGCCACACACGCAAAACATGGGGCAAAAATAAACCTGTCCTATTTTTTGGTCTTCCCGCTGATAGCAAATTTCTATGCCTTTGCGAATACCCTAGAACTAGGAGGTGGGCAAACTTTCCACATTTTTTTTCTTTGGTCTTTCCACAAGAGGGGAAAAAACACAGAAACAAACTTTGTATGCATTTTTTTTTTCTTGCTGCTGTCAATGATGATGACAAAAAACATGTTTTCTTGCAAATTCCCTAGAAGCAGGTGGTTGGCAGACTTTTACACAGAATTGCCACAGCAGGTTTTGGGAAAGCAAAGAGCTCTATTTTGGAAACTAACAGTTCTCTTCCTTCCACGCATGAGAAAAAAGGGGAAAAAATCGTTTTCCATCTTAGAATGAGCAACCAAAACAAAAGGTAGCAGAAAACGATACAAAAAATACAGAAAAAATATATTGCATTTTCTACCGACATACAGTTTGATGAGAATTGAAATCATTATGAAATGGCAAGATATTTCTTAAATATCCAACACTTTGTGACTCTTAGCAGGATGAAATGGTCCAGGGTTAAATGAGACGAAATCTCAGAAATTAAGGTAAATGAACCTTCTATCCTGAAAGTGAAAATTTAATAAACATTTGTTCGGCTTCATCTGTAATACATCTCCTTACCTTCGTATGTAAATTGCCCATTTCAAACCACGTGATGTAAACATGATGTCCTCTCTGGAATTGTTCGTTTATCTTTCTGAAAACATTTGAAAGAAACAGTTCCCGAAAGAACATCATGTTTACATCAGGTGGCTTGAAATGGGCAATTTACATAGGAATGTAAAGAGGTCTATTTGTCTTGACATTGGCGGTGTTTTCTGAGCAGTAAGCTTGCAAATGAAACCAGGTACAAAATTGTACAGATTTGAGTACGCGGCGAAGTTCCAAACCTTACTCCTGAGATTCATTTGTGAAAAAAGCTGCACTTACTAAGTCATACAGCTGATCTAGCAAACTTTTTTTTCTTTATTTCCAAGAATATAAGTCATTATCTCGTTGTAGCGAGTAGTCATAGTGGAAGTAGGTGGGTTGGGACGGGAAGCACGGAATAGTGATTCAAATGTACTGGAGTGTGAGTTATATTTACTAGATGGCATTGAGGACAATGGTGATTGTTATCGTGACGCAACTCTAAAGGAACGTGAGAGTTGGGGTAAAAGAAAACTTTAGAATTTTTGTTGGCAATTTTTACACTTCACGGCACTGAAAATGTTTCTTGGAGTAGGGTTTCCGGAAAATACTCCCTGCTGCATGATCACGACTAATAATCTATTGGGTTCTTGGAATGTTGGAATAAATGTTTTAGGTGATACAACAGCCTTTGAAATAATTGTTAGAAATAGTGTTAGTCTGCTTAATTTTGTTTAGGAATGATATCTCGCCTTTAAGAGTTGTTAAGGAATGTGGTGCCTCCTCAGTCGCATTAGAAGGTATGTGCAAGTGTTGTTCGTTTCGTCTGATTTTGAAATGGCTCTGTGCCAAAATATACCTTTATTTATTTTTTTTTTTTTAAGTCTCGTATAATGAGAGAGAATGTAAATGTAAGGCAGTTGAAATACTTCGAATTTATTTGGTGTGAGATGACGAACAGTGTTCTTTAATTTTGTTCGAATGGCAATGCAATGTTAGCACGAAATTAATTTTTCAAACCACATTAAAACATGTTTAAGTCCCAGTGTGAATGGAGTGTAAGATTGAGTGTGCAGAAAGGAAGTATGTGCGTATAAGTGTTGCAATTCTCAATTCATAGTTCCACAGCTCGTTAGTTACTTTTGCTAAGTCCGACAAGCTAAAAGATTTCAACAGAATGCGGTTTGAAAAAAGACATGGATTGCTGAAAGTTTTGTATGTCTTGTTTGAGTTTTATGTTTTTAAGAATATAGTTGGGGGGAAAATCACTAAATTTCTAAAATCGTTTATGAGAACGAGTGGTTGAAGACTGTGTTTGTGGGACATACCATATTTCAGTGGGAACACTGCTAAGCTATGATTGGTTGCCCTATTGTGTGAGTGGATCTATGAATGAGGATGAGGCTTTATCTGCACTGAGTTTGACAATACTAAATGAGTTGCGGGTGCATCTGTGTCAGGTCTACATTTGTAGACTCCAGAACGAACGTCATCTATTGCATTTTAGTTTCCCTAAAAAACTATAATTGAAGATCGGGCATTAGCCGCAGTACGCATCCGGTTTGCAAGAGTAAGCGCGCTCAGGATGTTATTAGATGAAGGTATTGAGAGTTGAGAAGCTTGTACCTTAGTATCTTTAATAGATGTGTTTTGAACTAATATTTATGTTGTACATATTGAGGCATCATTAAGTTCTTTATGTATTATATATTTGATAATATTGGAAATTTATTTTTGCAGCTGTCAGAGAAGAAGCCGAGTTACAAGAAGGTGAGTGGAAGACATGTATTTCAGAGGAAGTGATTTGAAAAGGAGTCTTCTGAGGAATTTTGACATGGTTTAGAAATGGGGAAGGTTTGCAGATGACATGGTATGAGATTGTTATGAAATAGCTGATAGAAGCATGGCAGTGGATTTTATTCTGAAGGTAATGGTTGTGTATGCTGTTAGAGCGAAAGTTGGTTTTGGGGTGGGGATGTTATTGCATGGATGAAATTGGGAGTTGTTATCTGAAAATGACGTGTTGACTGCAAAAGTGCGGTTGTTTTACTGATAGGAGGGGGATGTGTGCGTTATATGTTGTGATGTATGTTATATGAAGTAAGTTTTAATAAGAATGGCAATATATATTTTTAGGTGAGATGATAGACTAGTATGGATGTGGTGTGGAGGATGTTGTGTCGATGACTCCAAGAACAAGGTATGTAGTATTGTGTGAAATGAAGTATTTGCCGAGTAGATAATGGAATGTGTTGTTTTATTGTATGGGGGGCGTAAGGGAAGATGGGCTGGTAATTAGTGCATGTAGGAAGGGAATGTACTTAATAGGAGTAAGGTGTGTGGCTGTGGTGAGCGTTAGTGTTTCGACCAATGTGGTTTTGGTCATGGTTGGAGCGTTTTGGGGGGAAGGGGAGTGGGTTTGAGTATCATAGGAGTATGATGTAGCAGTAGTTGAGGTTTATGATGGTGATGTGTAACGATTTCTTGTTTTGTCTTTTTGAACAGGTGCAAGATGAGTGATTGGAAGAGGGAAGTTGTCATGGGTGGTATGGAATGTGAAGAAAGAACAAGCTTTCCAGTATGAATCATATTGGCCATGGAGGATTCAAATAGTGCGATAGATAGTATAAACGAATAATGGAGGAGGTGAATGGAATTGCTCGAGTGCAGCGTCTATTTGAGTAGATAGCGTAATAGGTAAATGATGAGCCCTAAACGTGTAAAGACAGAAGAAGACTGCACTAAGGCCTTTGACAACTTCTAGTGACTGTATAGAGAAAGTGAGTTCAAGCAGAAACTGTAGACAGCTGTTTTGGCCTATTGGGCCTCGTCAGCACGATTCATCTGGAGAACTGGCTGGATCCCACCAAAAACTATCTCACGAGAAGGAGTAAGCAAGTAAGCGATGTGGGATGGGGTCGAAAGACGTATAAGGCACATAGCGTAATGGGTAAAATACGAGCCCTGAACGTGTAATGAGAGAAGAAGACTGCACTAAGGCCTTTGACAACTTCAAGTCATTGTATAGACAAAGTCAGTTGAACTAGAAACCGTGGACAGCTATTTCAGACTGTTGGGCCTCGTCAGCACCAACAGACTATCCACACAACTCACTCACCTGTCCACGGTTTCTAGTTCAACTGACTTTGTCTATACAATGACTTGAAGTTGTCAAAGGCCTTAGTGCAGTCTTCTTCTCTCATTACACGTTCAGGGCTCGTATTTTACCCATTACGCTATGTGCCTTATACGTCTTTCGACCCCATCCCACATCGCTTACTTGCTTACTCCTTCTCGTGTGATGTTAAGTTTTTGGTGGGATCCAGCCAGTTCTCCAGATGCACCGTGCTGACGAGGCCCAACAAGTGGAAACAGCTGTCCACAGTTTGTAGTTGAACTTGGTTTCTCTAATCAATGACTAGAAGTTGTCATAGGCGTTGGTGTAGGCTTTTTCTGTCATTGATGCGTTTAGGGCTTGTAATATACCTCTAACGGTATATGTATAATAGATAGTGTAGTTTATGTAATTGTGGTGTTTTGTTGTGAAGTAACCGAGGAAAGTTGGGATGTGTTGTTATATGAGAGTGTTTGAGTTAAATGTTAGTTTAGGTAAGGAAGGAAAAAGCGCTGTATATTGGATTGTTTATTTAGTAGTAATGGATGTGAAATTGGATATATCAAGTATAGATATTTTTTGTAATAGTAAGACTGTATGGTTTATTATAAATGTGAAATAAAGGTGTTCTGTTAGCAAATGAATGGCAATTTTTTTTTGGAATGGGTGGAATAGGGGTAGATGTTATATTGTAATGGGGTGTGGAGAATAGTTGAAGATTTTGTAGTAAATTTTGGTGAATTAATTAGTGGGGTTGCTTATGAGAATGTGGAAGTGAGTGTACGAGGTGAATGGAGTGTTGGTGTTTTGGGGGAATGTGAAGTATGTTTGGTATGTATGTTGTGGTAGGAATATGGGGTGGTAGTGCTATTAGAAGTGGTGTAGTTTAGGAAGTTGGTGTTGTAGTTGTCTGTAGCAGAAGTGGTGTTTGATGACATAGTGTCTTAGGTGGGGAGAAAGCGTGAAGGAGGGGCGGAAGGGAGTGTGAATTTAAGGAAAGGGGATTGCGTTGAAGTAGGAAATAGTGTTGGTTGTTGGAAGGGTAGGAAATTGGGATTGTATTTCATTCTTTGATAAATAGTGTGAGTGGATGAAGGGGAAAAAAAAAAGAAAAGGAAGACATAGAAGGTTGGCCTTGTTATGTACGGCTGATTGTATATTGTTGTGGTGTTGTTGTTTTGGTAATTAGAGGTCGTAAGATACGACGACGGGGCGAGTGACGACGGCTACCGGAAGTGGTAGACTGAAGGAAGGCGACAGTTTTATCGTTGTGAAATTTTAGAAGGACGTGGAAGTGCAAAGAACTGTGTCCTCTCTTCAAACGGAAGGCATATATGTATGCTAATTGCGTGACATTGAGAAACTGCGCATATTGAAATCTGAAGAATCCCTTTCGGTAGTCGCGGGCACTCGCCGCATGTGAAGGTCGCTAATAGCAGTTGCGGGTTATTTGGAAATTCTGGCGAAAGGGTGTTGTTTGTTTGGGAGTGGAGTGTGTGCATTTGAATGGAAGGAGTGTGTAGTAGAGATGTGTGAATGATGTGTTTGTGTTTTGGAGTGTGCGGGAGGGGTAGTATGGTTTATTTATACTTGTTGTAGAAAGGGGGGAGGTGGAGGTTGTGTGTGGTGTAGGCTGTGCGAATGAAAGGAAGGACACCAAGATATATAGACTTATAATATTTTTTATTTGGTTTATGTGGTTATTACATGTGAAGCTTTGTAAGTATGTGTTGTCTTGATGGTGGAGGTAGACTTTGGGGTGTACTTTCCTCGTTGGTGATGGTGGTCCCTGGAAAAGAAGTAATGTAATGGAGTTAGTAAATGGTTTGGCAGGGAGGGGGGTGGATGTGGTCGGCGGTGTTGTAAGTGTAATATGGGGGAGGGGGTGGTGAAGGGAAGAGAAGGTTGTTGTAAGTAAAAGGTACTAATAAAGATATTCTAAGTCTATTACTACTCTTTTAAGTCTCCCTACAAGAAGACCTAATTCTCTATTTTTTTGTCCCTTAGAAAAAGACCGTCTCGTCACTAGTCCCTTAGAAAAAGACCGTCTCGTCACTAGTCCCTTAGAAAAAGAC
>JANTNT010247699.1:0-10401 GCA_024752375.1 Entacmaea quadricolor
GTTTGTTGGTTCTCTCCCTTGTTTCAAGGGTTTTTCTCTGGGTTCTCCAGTTTTCCTCCCTCCACAAAAATCAACATTTCCAAATTCTTATTCAACAAGGATTTGAGGGCCATCATAAAATTATCTGCTTAGGAAACAATGTGATTTTTATAAAGTTGTTGGTTTTAGCAGCTTTCTTCTATCTTGAATGGTAAAAAAACTTGTAATGGTTGGTACATGGGTCCCAGGACAATTAGACACACTGACAGACAGTTACTGTATACATGTATAATCCATCTGATAACTTTTGGTAGAGGAAGAAAGAGGAAAGTTTCGATGGGAGTCAGGAAAGAAGGGTGCCAGTATACATGTACCAAGGATGCATGGGGAAAGGAATAAAAATTGATAGAACATTCCTTTGAGTTAGCCAATCAGGTGTCAGGATGAGTTTTATCTCAAGAACAAGTTACATGTATAACAGTCTGCTTTCCCAGGGTTATAAATAAAGTAAAATAAAAGGAAGAAAGAAAGAAAGAAAGAAAGAAAGAAAGAAAAAAACAGAAATGAATTGAACCATAAGGAGTTCAGAAAAAATCTGAACCCAGATGATCCCATGATCCCATCTGGGACTTGGATTTTTTCTGAGTTCTTTATGGTTTAGTTCATCTCCATTTCTTTCTTTAATATAATTTATTGACATATTTCTTGATCAAAAATTTAAAGAAAAGAAATAAAATGGAAGGAATGGGATGGGATGGATGGCAATTTGCGGTGGCACATCAACATAGTGTTCTTTGTTCACTGAAATCCAGTTGGAATTTAGAAAGGTTGATTTTTATGGAGGCAGGAAAACCAGAAAAACTTTCAAAGGGAGAGAACCAACAAATACTTACACAAAGTGGTAATCAATCCAGGGTCAAAGTGACAAGAGGCAAGCACTTTCACTCTCTTCCTGCATTCATTAGGATGAACAGCATTCTTTACTATAAATAGCATGTAACTAATACATACCACATCCCCAAATGTCTACAGGTTTGCCATAGGGTTGTCTTTCAATGACCTCTGGGGACATAAAATGAGGAGTCCCAAGACGACCTATACAGTGAAGGACAGGGATCATTTTTAGAAACAATTAAACAACATAAGCAGTATTTAACCAAAACAAACAATGATTTTACCACTGCTAATATATCCTTCAGGTGGAAGTTCTACAGCAACACCAAAATCGGCTACTTTTATAGGAGCAGAGTTGTCTTTACTTGCAAGTAGAAGATTGTGTGGCTGATACAGATAAGATAAATTTGATTGATACATAGTTTAATTGATACATATCGTAAATGAAACATTTAGGCCTTTTTTAGGTAAATCCAGATCTAGCTTCTGTACTAACAACATAGAAGGCATTATTAATAACAGAAATTTGTACAGAAGCTATACCAGA
Source organism: Entacmaea quadricolor (assembly GCA_024752375.1). NCBI lineage: Eukaryota > Metazoa > Cnidaria > Anthozoa > Actiniaria > Actiniidae > Entacmaea > Entacmaea quadricolor. The sequence continues at coordinate 1,421 of JANTNT010247699.1, forward strand.
GTACACAATGCTCACTAGCTCAGGAAATGCCTTTTGTTGTTTAATAAACTTGTTTTTATTTACAGTGTTTTAAATTACCTACAACCCATCCATCGTTTCTATGTATTATACACCGACGCAGCTCAAACTAGATTAATCACTAATTTTCTTTGGTAAGAAATGAGGTGAAGTTGTGGTGGGATGTTATTGCAATTATGGTGATAATGTGGTTGTATTGTGGTGGAATAGTGATAAGACTGTAGTGGAATGGTGGCATAATTGTCATTGGATGGAAATAAAGCAGCTTTCATGTGAGTGAGAAACTTACAGTACCATGACTCTTAAATGTCTTCCACTCTAAACCAATCAGAAAGTGAGAAAACAGGAACTGTCCAATTGCAATGCTTGAATACAGAAACCATTTAAGAGTCTTGGTACCATACATTTTATAAGTAATACAACATTTTTTAAAATTTACTTTTATATTTCCTGCAGACATGTTTTGGTATGACTTACACCATCATCAGTGTAAATAGTTATACAGATAACAGTAGTATATATATAATTTTGTAAACACATGCAAATTTACAACAAAAGGTTAAAAGGATAAAGAAAGTTCGGCATGAATAACTTGCTGATTTAGTATTGGATTCTGCCATTTTATATGCATGGCTTCTTTAAGCCTGATTCAGTTATAGATTCTGCAAATTCTGAATTCAAAATCAGGCTGAAAAGAAGCCATGCATATAAAATGGCAGAATCCAGTACTAAATAAATTTAAAAAATGTTGTTTTACTTATAAAGTTATTGGCTTCACTGCTGATTAATAGACCCTTTGGTACCATGTATTCCCACTCATATGAAACCCACTCTTTTGATAAGTTGGGGATTGTAGGGTTGTAGGATAACTTAGAATGAGAAAGAGAGTTACCAATCTACAAACAAGATCTGTTGGTTTGTTAGAATGAGAAAGACAGTTACCAATCTACAAGCAAGAACTGTTGGTTTGTTGAATAACAAATAAAGTAATGAAAAAGTGTTAAAATTAATATCATGTTAAAAGTTAACATACCTTAAGATCTCTGTGCACAATTCCTCTTTCATGACAAAATGCCACAGCCTCAAGAACTTGTCTCATGTAATGGCTATTTAAAAACACAACTTTGAATTTATCCACATAATAAACTAAACTGCATTTTGATGCTGTTTACAGCCATTCTCTGACAGTCACCAAGAAATAAAATTATTTCACAGAGAACAGAACTTTCCTGAATTTGCTTAATTGACCATGAAACAATTGTTCCAAGACAAGGCACAGCTTGAAGTGTTCATTTATTTACTGTATTTTATCAAACTCTGCCTCCTCTTGGTACCATTGTTTTCTGGTCATTCAAGTGAATTCAGGTCTGTTGAGTTTTGGTGGACATCAATCAAAAGCATTTCAATAAAAAGGCTTGCTTCATGTCTTTTTACTTGATGTCCATCTGAACTTGTTTTTGTCATGTTTTAAACACATCTTATGCTCATATTGTTTTAGACAACTGCCTCCTAATCCTTCCAAGGTTTTTCATGAAATAATTTAGAAACTTTTCACCAATATACAGTCATGTACAGGTGACACCACCAAGCAAAGCAATATAGCATGAGGATAATTATCGTATTTATAATATTTTGCATCTGTCCTATGTAGCTGAGTGAACTTGAACATTTTATATTAAGTTGCATGTGTGCATGCATGTCAGTTAGTGTATTTTGTAAATGACGATATTTGGCTTGAACAGCAGAGAAGAGAGATGGTTTATCAGAGAAAAAAGGCCAATTCATTTCCGAGCATCAGTAGAAGTTTCAGTAGAAGTTTATGTCCATTAGTTTAGTTACTGATGTAATTCCTTTATGGAGTGGGTGATTGTAACCTTGTTTCCATCATGTGAATAAAAGTCAAGAAAACCCCACAAGTTTCCAGTTTTAGAAATGATTTGACTGGTAACACCAGTATAGACCCTTTTCCAATTTGTTAAATACCACTGTGTTCCTTGATTACAGATGCATGTACTCAGGCTTAGCCTCATTTTATGTAGACTATTCCTATATTCCATGAAGACTTGTGGAATTTTAAAGTGGTTCTACTGAAAAGGTTGTACATTCTTTACTTCACCGTTGGTATTTATGAATATTTTGACATTAAAATGAGGCTAAGCCTGAGTATATGCATCTGTAATCAAGGAACACAGTGGTTTTCAACGAATTCGAAAAGGGACTATTAACTTATTCTCATACAAAAATTTTTGTAAAATGTAAATGGCAACTAGCAATTAAACTTGTAAATGTGCATAACCAGAAGCACAAAAACAAAATGTAAACCATTAGATCACACCTAGGTTTGAATTTAAAATCAATAAAACTGTGAAAGTCCATATATAATGTCTTTGTAATCTAATATAGACATTGTTGAGTATGCCTGACCAACAAGAACACATGTTACATCTGGAAGATGTTAAAATATGATATGAACACATATATTACTGTACCTTGCTACAGCTTCACTGAACACAAATCCAGCATTGACTCTGTTTACAATTTCAAAGCACAGATCAGAACCATCCATACTAAAAAACAAACATTATCAAAAGAGCTTTATAACCCACTAATTTTTCAACTTTAATTTAGTTCAATAAGCTGTAAATAAGCCGAATATATTGTGTAACACATCAACAATTAAAAACATTCCAATGAGATCTTTATCAGAACATAAATGAAGTTGTATACATCAAGTTGTATACACAACTACACTTACACTGTAATACAATAAACATACAAAAGAACTCTGCAGGTATGAACTGAAACCTCAATCATAAATCAAAATCCACTGACTATCAGTAAAACACCAATAGGACTTACACACTAACACTTTAATGGTTGAATATTCAGTTTTTAACTGGATTACAAATATGACAAAAAAAGTTTTTGATTATTTTAAATCCAACCTAGAGTGCAGAAAATTGATTGCCTGCTACCCAAAATTCTTGAAACTGTTAGAATCCCAGTGTGATTAAAAAATGGAATATATACCCCTTTGACTTCACATTTAAGAAAATGACTCCAAGCTTTTAAAATGAGTCAATTGACTCCAGTGTAAGAGAAATCTGTAATCACTGTTACAATAACCATTTTCATTTTTTTAATTATCATGAAGAAAAAGAATGGAAAATGAACTGTCACATATAATTATGTAAATAAAACCAATACACGTCTAACAATATTTTTTTCTTGTTAAATTATTAATGGTATTTTAGTTTGGCTTGGGTCAAATCCCTATGACACCACAAATACTTCACTCAGTGTCCAAACAACACATTTAACTAAAGTAAACATGTAAATTTAACCATAATGGCTATAAAAAGATCAACAATTACATCAAAGCCTTTTGACACAGACATACTCTAGAGTATATATAGCTATGTAAGGTTATATTAAGGGTGCAGGACTTGTACTTACTATTCAAAAACCATATAAACAAACCCATCCATGGAGTATCCACCAATCAGCTCCACTGAAATAAAAACAATTAAAAATACCTGCTGTGAAGGTAATCTGCATTTTTGTGGTAATTCTTATGATTATTTATACCACAGAATATGATATTATCAAGAAAGGGTCAATGGAAAAAAATATGATAAAACATGTCTTTCAATGCCTCCAGGGTACTTTAATAGCCCCTAACATTTATCAATGTGATAAAGAACATTTTCCAAAAATTTCCCATTTAGATATCATGAATCGTTTTAAGCTAAAATAGATTTGACAGTTTATTAGCCAGGTTAAAAATAAACACTTCTAGCAATAGTAAACAATAAGTTGAATTGATTTCTGATAGTATTAATTCAAAAATTTAGTGTGTCAAAACAATGACATCAAAAGTTCACACACAAATAATGGGTGTGGTAGGAACTAAATATATTTCAAAATCATATTGTTGTCAGAGCAGTTTCATGATTTTCAAGATCATTCTAATAACAAATTATATATCTTATTTATTTTTGAAAAGAAATTTTGACTTATCAATAGTTAATACCAGACACAAATGTAATTCAGACTGTAAAACTGAAATGCTTGATTTGTTAAAAGAATGGTTAACTTTTAAAGATCAAAACAAACATCAAGTAAAAAGTATTGTATCAATGTAGAGACCACTTGAAAGAAAAAATGGAATTTGGATAATTGAAATATTACAATTTGAGAATGTTTTTGATTGTAAACACGTTTTGCAATTTAAATAAGATTTTTGTTATAAATGAAAAGAGGGATGGATTGAATGGGTCCACATGTGGTCCAAATAACTGTGTCATGTAATTTTGTTATCTATTAGAAAGTTGTATTATTGATCCCATATTCCAAGGCTACCTTTGTAAACACACATACAACAACAAAATACAACAAAAGTGTGCTTTTAATCATTTAAAAAATAAAAAAATACTGAGGAAATCTGAGTCAACAACGGAAACACTTGCCGAAGTGCTGAGTGTAAAGATTATAAAATGTTGAAATTGAAGACTTGATATTTGTGAAACATTGCACCATGAAGATGACCTAAGAGCTTTTCAAACACGCTCAAATACAAACCTATGTGTTGGTGTTTCAATTTCTGACAAATCCTTGCTTCTCGATGGAGATCTAAGTTAAAGGTGAAATAATATATCAAAGTTAGGATAGCAATAATACCTATTTTGTTCGCAACGCGTAAATCCTAAAATAGCAAAACAGCTGTTGTAGAATTCCGAGTGTAATAAATATTCCTACATACATTCATTTGCTATTGCTGTGTAGAACAATAAACCTACACGCGACTAGATTTTTCAATCGTTCTCCTCTCCACTACATAAACAAACTATAACAAGGCGGCTATTGGTAGACTTTTTGTGTAGAATTATAAGTAAGAATATCAAGGGATCGAACCTGCGGTAAAACTAAATATTTTTTCAACACTTTGTGGCAAAAAATGCTTAGGAAAATTGATTCCTAATATCGTACTACATGGGCATTTGAAACATAAGTTTGGTTGAATTTCTGAACTATTATCTCGAACATTTAGAGTTCCGATAAAGCATCATAGTCAGTCGATCAAGTTTAATAAATTAAGATGAATCTATCTTCTGTTTTTTAACGTGTAAGGGCTGGATTTTCAACGCAGGGAGTCCACATTGAAAACCAGGTCCACTAAAATTGTTTTTTATCCGATTTTCATCCTTCCGATTAGAGGGCCCTCACCACAAAACAGTTACCGTTAAACCTAAGTTGTCTTTTACTGTCGATTTAATGTGTTTTACTTGGTTTTGTCAGTTTTATTATTTGATTTTCTAACATTTTTACCCGATTCTGTGAGACCACAAGACGAAGTCATTTTTCCAACATCAACTATCTTCACTGCACATACTTTGTTTGTTCTCTTGTCTATACATCGCCTTATCACACTAAATGTGCCCCTGAAAGATAACCAAACACACCATCAAACTGTAAATCCCTTGAATCAGCACAACTTAAGCCCGTGTTGAAATTAAGACTCATAAAAGTCTGTTGTATGTGTCGTCCACAAACAGGGCATAGTCGTAATGCTTACTTTCCGATCTGCTCTTGCAAGTCGAATCTGGGAGGAAATCCTTTCTCCATGGTTGAGGTGTTCGCTCAAGTAATTCAGGAAAGAGGTAGATAGCCTATGTTTTGGTCATGATCCCTGCGGAAAGGACTAAATTCGATTATTAAACAAGAAAAGTCACTTATACTCTAGAATACACACAGTTGTGAACTCGAGTATCGGTAATGAATTATAAGGGACTGGTACATAATTAGTGCCACCCCTCCCTCGGGCTGCTTAACACTCCCGCGCGTCCTCCCGCGAACTCAACGAGCATTTTTTTCTAACAATATTTTTTTTACTGAACAAATTTGACAGTTATAATAATAAATAAGCAAAACTCTTTACGTAAATGCAATGACATTCATACCAGCAAACTAATTGATAGGATAATATTTTACATGTAGAAATGTATAGAAAAAATGCGTTAGACAAATCTCTTAATCATGTTAATCGGCTCAATATCTGACACATTTCTCATTTCTGTTTTCATTTGATAAAAAAAATCAGATTTTCCATCAGTAATCAAATAGAAACAAAATAAATGTTTTCTGTATATCAAAAATAAGATAAGAATTTCAACTGCACAATAAATTCCATTCAATTTTGATTTTCAAAATGAAAATGCGAGGAAAGGCTGCGCCTTTTAGTCCAGAAGTATTTAAGTATACGAGTTGATATCTATCCATTCCCATTAGGGTAGTTTTAATCTATTTGTGTTTGTTTTTTTAGCATATAAAAATAATTAGTAGACTGTCTAGCTCGTCTTGAATCATAAACGCCGTCATGTGAGTCTGACCCAAAACGAATAAAATTTTGCATTTCATAAATTGTTGTTTCCATAAATCAAAAAAAAAAAAAAAAAAGAGACCAGTCAAATTAAAATTGTAATAATCGGAAATCTGATCAAAATCCAGTAATCAACCAAGACCAAAGCAAAGGATGACCATCAAGAGACTGACAAGTGTCACAGAAATCTATTGAGAACTTAGAAATGCTCACACACAACGTCCTGATTATCATTTCTATCTGATGAGAATAATAGTTGTGCCGGATGTCCGCCAAAGGCAATTGTCTAACCTGCATATGTTACCAGGGTAATGCAGGAAACACGCCCAGCTGGTCCAATATCCCTCATTAAGTCCTGGGGGTTGATGGGTGAAGAAAAAGAATAAAAATAAGATCATAGTGCTTGAGTGTCAGAGAAGGTTCACGAGGGCATAAAGATTTTCAATATTTTCAGACCCCACATTTATGAACTTGCCACATTATTCACTAGCATAGTTCAGGTTATAAAAATTTCAGTTACTTAGTAGCCATCACAAAAATAAAAAGGCCTCCCTCTGTATAACTATCGCTGATACTTGTCCCATGTTTTATGCCTTAGAATTAGGGATTCAATATATTTTAGGATATTAAATTAAAACCCAGATTTTTTTAGTATCTTGGGTGTCGCGCGAAAAAGAAAATCCATACATAATTAGTTTTATCTGTTGACATGACAGCTATAGCTTTTTTAGGGGTTTTTAGATCTCTAAGCCACACCCATAAAAAAGAACTTCCAATATCCGTTACCTTTATACAGGAGCAACCCCCCGGAATTCATTCATCAGAGACATATAGTTTTGGGTTTCCTGTGGTACAAATGCAAGTTGGAATTTGATTGGTCAGATACAATCACGTGACAACAGAATTCACCGCCATTTTTGAAAATCGCTTTTTATTATTTATTTGTCGTCTTGTCAACATTGCAAATGTTTCGTTTTTCATTAATATTAGAAAATATTTCATCAATATTATAAGCTTGAAAATATAATGAAAAAATCGTATGTATTTTACTATTTTTGGATTGAGTTAACTTTGACTCTAAAAGAACTTAGTGTACGTTTTTTCACAGAGATCCATTTGAAGTTGGTCCTTTACCAAAGGCATTTTATCATCCATCAAGAGAGAAAGAACTTAGCAAAAAAGATAAAAAGGTAAGCAGAAAAGTCCCTCTTGATAAAGACTGACAAAACCTAATTATGTAATCCCAATTTTAGCTTCATGTGCACAATACAAACATGGTATCCATAGTGATTTCTGTCTTTAAAAAGAAGTTTTTAATTGTAGAGTTTGGTGCAATCTTTAGATATGTCTGTCTGCTCCATGTGGTTCAAAGGACACACAACAGCAAGTATCAAGTCCAGAAGACCTTAAATTCCTCAAAGAAACAAACACAATAAAGACGCATGAGATTCCAACAAGAGAAAATGGGTCAGTGGCTGATATGTCATCGACATCACTGTTCAATGAGTCTTGGCCCAGCACTGAACACACTGGGTCACTAGGCACCCCCCTGTCTGATGGGACAGTGTCTTCACCTGAGATGTCACAACAAATGAAAGAATGGTTGGAGCAACAAGAAAAACCAGTTACCAACTCTACACTTGGCTGGTATTGTAAAATAGTAAATCTTTTTTTTTTTTGATATTAGTCTCCTTTGCAGCTCTCAAATGCCCCTCCAACCATGAGGGGAGAAATTTTTTGAATCTGAAACTAATAAAAGATGGAATCTTTCAGTATATTTTTAAATATTTCTTTTGTATAGGTTCATCAACAGATTTAGAAATGCACCACCAACTGATAGACAACAACGTGACAAATTATCCTTCAGCACTAAAAATAAAGCTGAATTCTGGTGGCTTTCTCCTCCAAGTGGACATTCAACTCCTAGTGGACTATCAGCACCTCTTTTTACTCCTCCACAAAAACTTCATCCTACAGCCAAGAAAAGTCCTCCACCAACTTCTAAGAAGGCAAGGCTGTAGATTGCCAAATGTAGACTGTCAAATTTTGAATATTTTCTTATGCCATACCATACTATACCGTACCATACCGTACTGTACCATACCATACACCATACAATACCATACACCATAACATACTATGCCATACACCATACCATACCATACTCTACCGTACCATCCCATACCTTTTACTATTCCATCCCATCCTATACCATACCATACCATACTATACACCATACCACACCACACCATATCATACCATACCATACACCATACCATGCCATACCATGCCATGCCATGCCATACCATACACCATACTATACCATACTATACCATACACCATACCATACCATACACCATACCATACCATACCATACACCATACCATACCATACCATACACCATACCATGCCATACCATACCATATCATACCATACACCATGCCATACCAATTAATAATTACCATACCATACACCATGCCATACAAATTAATAATTACCATACCATGCCATGCCATGCCATGCCATGCCATGCCATGCCATGCCATGCCATGCCATGCCATGCCATGCCATGCCATGCCATGCC
>JANTNT010247921.1:0-14000 GCA_024752375.1 Entacmaea quadricolor
ACTTGAAGAGTTTTTAAAACTTCTTTCTGAAACACGCCGTCAATTTCTAAGACCCCTTTTGTAATTACGTTACTCATATATATATATCTGGACCATTTTGATCAATTGAATTTTTGTGCTTGATCACTTTTTATCTAAAAGTAACTAATAATAATAAAAAAAACACTTTATCCTTTACTCATTAAATTCACGGGGAAAGTTTCCCAATTTGCCAGTAATATCGATGTTACCTGAGTAGATCTGTAAAATTTTTTATACATATCGATCTGATTGATGACAAATGGTTTCAATAAAATGAAAATAAAGTTTTTCTCTAGAATCAAATTGGAGTCTTTTGACATTGATCTGATAGGCCGGAAGTATACCAAAAACTAAAAACCTAACTAAAAAACTAACTATACAGCGCAAACACTTAATTCATGTCATATAGACTGAATGCAGAAAGTACTGTTTAATAAACGAGCAGGAGTGTTTTATCGGGTTTTAGACACGATAAAACACGATCTGCGAAGTTGAACTACCTCAAACATGATACCTGTAGAAGTTCATTCAAACCTACGATAACTTATAATTGTGCCTGATTTCCGTCTTAAAAGATAGTTTCCTTTTTTTTTTACTTTTTACACCGAAATCCTTTCGATTTTCAAGCCATCAAATCTAGCCTGGCATTTGGTTTGTAATTCTCATCTTAATTAAGAAATCCTGGAACAGGTTTTGTATCACTTGACCTAACACACCCATACCGAAACTTTGATTGACATTCACGACCAACAACTGTCATAAGTGACACATTGATATCAGGTTTCACTGACTGTAACCTGTGTACTATCAATATTAAACCTTTGATTTGAAGCTTCTTGGGATCCCTGTGGTGATGATATAATGACTGTGCAATTTTTGGAATTTAATTTGTAACACAGGAGAGAAGGGGGAAAAAGATACGAAAGGTAAATTTTCAACTGGGCTCTCCTACGCCAGCTCAGTAATAAAACAATGTCGGATCTTCAAAAGTTTCAGAATAGTTTGAGGATTGATTTTGAATATATCAAACACGAGAAATAGTGTTTATCACTGGTTCAAACACCGAGAAGGGGTTGAAAAAACGAGGCGAAGCCAAGTTTCTCAAGCGACTTCGAGGTGTTTTGATACAGTTATCAAACACTCTTTCAAGTGTTTGATATAGCTTCAAAAATTTATTACTAATTTGTGGAGAAATTCAAAGCTAAAGTTGGCTAATTTTATGCAAGTATTTGATCACTGTATCAAGACAATTCGTCACGGTACTAATTTTCTTTGTTTTGTCCTCATTAATTATTCATGAATTTATGAAATCATAGCATAAGTGCAGGGGCGGATCCAGAATTTTTTAAGGGGATGACTTTCTTTAAACACTACTAAAAATGGGGTGACTAAATTTATTTTTGAGTGGTTTTTATAAATAAAGTTTTCTACAAAAAAAGTGGGTGACTAGTCACCCCCCTCACCAACCCTGGATTCGCCCGACATGAAACACTGTGTACCCCATGGTTAATTCCACTGACTTGGCGGCGGGCGCAATATGTTCGGGATTTCTGCCCACGATTGAACATATGGCAGAATGAATGAGCCAGTAGCAGGTACCTTGACACATGTCTGACCTTTGATCTTGTAAATCGTAATGTCAACAGACTAATTATTCAAATATAAGTTTCCTTTTAAATCAAAAGCTAGTATCGCTGTTAGTGTCGTACGTGGCAGACGAAAAAAATCAAGGTAAGCCTATTTTATCTTATCCTAAAAAAAACCTTACAATATGTATTTCGCTTTTCGAATTTTAATTCGATTATCAACCGAATATAAAACCTTGTATTTGGTACAACCAAGATTTCAAGTTTATTGTCATTTGCGCTAGATAACCCGGCGCTGTGACTAATTATATAAAAGTTAAACAAAGGTGTTTCTTAAAACAATACGGTATTTTCACTAACAAGATGGATTGTCAGTAATTGACTATTAATGCAACTTAATTGCAGGCTTTGTGCTGACTCTATTTTTTCTTTCTTTCTTTCTTTCTTTTTTTTTTTTTTTTCAAACATTGTTGGTTGAAAGTGTAGAGATTAACAGAACTAGCAGATTATTAGCCGTGAAAAGTTAAAAGTTTTCATTAGTCAGTAGACTGCAATTTTTTAACCCTTATTTTAGTAGAGTGAAGTCATTTAACCCGTGAAAGAAAACCTAATCGTTAGAGTATAATAGGCAAATAGAAACAAAAGAAAACAAAGGAATTAGTCTACTAATGTGTACTAGTCTAATGTCTATTGCACGGTTTAAATTAAATCACTCTATTTGACACAGTAGTAGACTCTAATTCCTCTAGTAGACTCTAATTCCTCTATTCCTTTATATTTAACTATTACACTCTAACTAGAGTGATTTTACTTTGGCCACGAACAAAAAAGTATAATTATTGAGTAACAGTCAAAAGAAAACAAAAGAAAATCATGGAATTAGTATCTAATACTATGTATTCTCGGAGTGCACGTTACGTCACAGCCGCCATGTTGGTTGACGATAACAAAGCATTCCTAATTAGTTTCACTTCTTCTATCAACCAACATGGCGGTTCTATCTTTGTTATTCATATCTCAAGAGACTTTTGGTCATGTGGTTGCACCCCAAGAATTACGTTTCCTATTCTTTCTTTTTTGCCTTTTTGCCGCTTCACGGTTTAAGGTGACTTCCTTCTTACAGAGTTAAAGTTAAGGCTAATTTAAGCTAATTTGCGTTATTTGAATATTAGTATTTGAAACGGTTTCCAAGTACTGAAAATTGACAAAAGACACTGTTTACCCCCTCAATTTCCCTTCCTTCAAACCCCTACCCACTTGCATAATTAAGTTTGTTGTTCTATCCTGGGTTTATCCCTGATGACCTAATCGTTGTCGGTCATTTGCCGATGTGCTATGAATATTTAATGTTCTATAAGAAGCCATTACCAAACCTCGCTTTTGTTTTGAATATGGAAACGCTCGGATTGGAAATTTTTATACATATGAATTGAAGAGTACTTCTTACCATACTTAACATTTTAATATTAAGTTAATTTTAAAAAGGGGCATATTCACCGTAATGCGCATGCTTGACCGTTAGATAGCAAACGTTTACAGTGCGACTCACTTCGGATCATATTTGATGAATTTTTGACATATTTTTGACATGTTTCTTTGAAGCCAAGCCAATAGGGTTCAAGCGGTAATTATTTGATTTTGTATTTGTCGGTCGGCTTTTTGATATCAAAGAGCCATCCGACAGCGATTCGACACAAATACAAAATCAAATAATTACCGCTTGAACCCTATTAGCTGTGTGCTTTAAAGAAACATGTCAAAAATTAATCAAAAAGCTTCCGACGTGACTACGGTACGGCGAGTCGCATTTTAAGAACCAATCAGAATCAACATTTTGATACACAGGGTTCCCGTGGAGGCCCGTTCTGGTCAAATTTTTTATAAGGTATTTTTTTCTTTTTATATGTAAAACATTTATTTTTAGTATACGGTCAAATTAATTTTCAAATACCACTTAAATTTTATTGACTCTTTGAAATATTTTTTGAAATGTGCTAATTATATTTTTAGTTCTAATTATTTTTTGGGAATTATAGTGAATTAATCTCTGGAGACGTAGTGAATTATTTTTGGATGGACCGAATTAATTTTGGTTTAACGATGCGCATTATTTTTGAAGATATGACGAATTATTTTTGGAGACGCAGTGAATTATTTTTCGAGACGTAGTGAATTATTTTTCGAGATGTATTGAATTATTTTTCGAGACGTAGTGAATTATTTTTTGGTTCCACAATGCATTGCGAACTTGTTAAATTGCTAGGATCTGGTACCAAATGGTCGGCCATATTGTTTGTTTTGTGGTGGAGATTGTCGGAGATGGCTAGGAACCTAGACCTAAACGAAAGAGCTCGAGATCTTCGTCTCTTTTTTTTATGAATGGCTAAAAATGGTTTTTAAGAGTGTTTTTAAAAAAATTGTTTCTCTCTCTACTATACATTTGACAAGGTAGGAAGGTTTCGCAGTCAAGGGGATTATGAAAAACATTCAAAACTCACAACAAACCGCTACAACTGTGTTTCCTCCGATTTCAAAACACCGAGAAGGGGCTTGAAAAACGAGGTGCAGCCGAGTTTTTTTAACCAACTTCGAGGTGTTTTGAAATCAAAGTGTTTGAAATTACTTCTCAATTTTATTAATAATTTGTGGAGAAATTCAAAGCTAAAGTTGGCTTAATTTATGCAAGTATGTAAAATCTGTACACAATGTTTATCCTATAGCACCCTCTCACAGGACAGTATTCGAAAGAATTGGGGGGGGGGGGTCATCATTTAAATTCATAGAATAAAGAAGGGGTCTCCTGCAAGTTTTAAAAATTGGAGAGAGGCCTTAACAAAAATTTTATCTTTTCAAAAAAAAATGTTTCCCTCCCTCTCTACATAAATAATGACCTGTCCCTAAGAATAAATAATAATCTACGCGTAAATTTCAGTCGTTCCGGCTCGGAACAAAAACTCTAAAGTAGCGCATGCGTATTACCGTGAAGGTGCCCCTTGAACTATGTTATCGGCGCAGCCTGGGCTTGATGAACGATTAAAAATACAAATAATACAGTAAAACCGACTCAGTCCTAACGCTTGTTCTGTTTTACAGGCATAAAGCGCAGCAAAGATGAAAAATACCGTATTGGTGATTTGTTTGATGGTCCTTGTGGGGCAATTGTGTAAGTATAACGAGCTTTTACAGTCACGGTCCAGTCTTATCATGTAGAACACCGTATTGGTGATTTGTTTGATGAAAATTCCGATTAGATCAGGAAATGAAGTTGTCTATTAATGCTACCCTAGTAAAACCGCTAGTTATCTTTTATTTTTTATGCAGTCTATACATGTCACCGAGCCAAAATCTTCTTCTTCTTCTTCTTCTTCTACCACTTCTACTACTTCTTCTACCACTTCTACTTCTGCTACTGCTGCTACTGCTACTGCTACTGCTAACATACATTTATATACATTTATTTAGCTTTAATTATTTTAAATGTTTAATATTAGTGTAGTGTATTTAACTAGATGGCCACAAGTTTGTTAGCGTTACCTTCTTTAAATAAAGATTTTGACTGATTTATTTATTGACTACCACCAAACACCATTACTACCACCACTACTAGCATTACTACAACCACCACCACCACCACCCACCATTACTACTACCACCACCACCATTACTACCGCCCACCACCACCACCACCCATTATTAGCAGTATGAACGTTTTAATGTTGTACGCTAATTACTAGTGTCGTAGGGCGCGAACCGCAGCCACCGAGGTAAATCAATACCTTAAAATACTATTCAGTTCCATGTATTGACGTTTTTACGCTAATCTAAAGACATTTATCTACTTTTGGGTAAAAATTCAAAATTCTGTGTAAAAAAAAAAAAACTAAAATTAAACAAATAAACCTATTTGTCCTTATAATATTGCATCTATATAATCCGTGCAATATCCGCTTTTGTGTCAAGGTTACTATTTTGAATGTTCTAACAATGTTCAAACTGTTCGAGATAACTGACTTTTGCATTTTTTTACTCCTTTGCCTCCCAACAGCTTCCTCATTGAGTAGTCTTGATTCTGAGACCACCCACAGACCACCCACTCCCAAACGTCAATAATGATATTGTTCCACTTTGTACCCATGAAATCACTGTTTCAGCTCCCACGTCAGAGGTCCATATTTAAGTAATTTCTCTCGATCTTTCTCTTCCCTGTTCTTGATCTACGGACAGCTCATTTCCAGTGTGATGACTTGCTTGTCCTTGTGATTTACCAATTATGCATCGATCCTATTTGCTCTGACTTCGTGATGTTCTGCAAAGAGAGGGACACCCCAGAAAGCTTCGCACTCGTTTTGATACTGTGGTTTTGGCATCACTGGCGAGTGCCGGGGTGGAACTTCATCATCACCTTCCCTTTTTTAAAATTTCTTCTGGTAGTTGATGTTACTAATTGTTTTATTTTATATTTCATATTGCTATTAATTGCTATTACTATGAATTTTATTATTGTATGTATTCTCTACCATTTAACCTGCCTAGATTAGTCTTGCTATTTGCAGGTTATGCTAAGTTATGCCTGAATAGGTACTTGCTTTGCGCTAAGGCGGAACAACCTGCCAAGATTGTGAGCAACATTCTCGGGCTTTGGCACAAAACCTGCAACCGATAATTTCATCCATGGTAGTTTGCGTTTTCTCGTTAGTATAGACCCTTCTTGGTAATAGTTGTCCATACAAATCATACATACCTCCAATAGTATATAATGGACAGGCCGTCCAGTTTCTAAGCTATACAAAATAGTTTGTCATGTTCAAACTTTCATCTCCCCATCTTGTGCAAAACAACTTGCCTTGCCTTTTTTGCTCTTGGTGTGACAGTCCAAGAACTGCAGTTCTTGCTCTTTCTTTAAGTGGACTCCGGTTTTCCGTAGTGCCACCTCGCCTCAATCAAAGGTAAAGCATCTCGGGGTTGGGTATTCAAGTCGTAATGTAACGTTAAATTCCTTGACGTACGTACTTCCTAGCCTCTTTCAGAAGTGACTGGTGACCCAAGGACACGGCACGTTCTTCAAATTCTCTCACTGAATGCGTCTGGTCGACATTCTGATATAGCTTGATAGCTGATTTGATCTTCGTGATCTTATACTCGTGTTCTATTATTAATATTAATATTATTAATATTATTATTATTAATATCATCATTATTAATATTATTATTAATATCATTATTATTATTATTATCATTATTATTATTATTATTATTATTATTATTATTATTATTGTCATTCTCATTATTCTCATCATCATCATCATTGTTGTTATTATTTTTACAGCGGCATTCCCCAACACTGCAATCAAAGGACGTTCCTATACACCAGGAAGAGATTTGAATGAATTGCAATACTACCAAGATCTGGTGGCAGCGTTTGATTGGAAATCCTTGTTGGAACACGTTCCTGATTTCCTGTAAGTTCCTTAAATTCTAACCTGTAAGTTCGTTTTGGGGCCGTGTTCTGGGCTGAATACAGACAAGAAGACTGAGTATAGTCTGGTCTAACCTATTGTAGCCACCTTTGACTTGCAGGCGTTTTATTTGTAGTATCGCCGGATCAGACTCCCTCTCAATTAACGTGTCCTACTGTATGTCGTTTTACTGTAATCAGTAGAAAGTAATTCTAGCTAACCACCATTATTATCTCGTATTTTAGTTTCCCAATCCTTGAAAAGGTTCTTAAAGGAATCTCAAGGTCCAAATCACCAGAGGACATCATTAAAGCAATTTTAACAAAAGATTGGGAGTACCTTGGCGGGAAAAAGAATCGAAGAAAAGGAAGAAAAAATAAGAAAGGAAACAAAGAAAAGGAAACAGAACCAGAAAAAAAAACCGAAGAACCGTCAGAGGAGTAGATATGGCAAAGAAAGGTAATTGTAATTTTAAAATAATAGTATATATAATTAATAAAACTGATTGGTATTCGTAGATGATCATTACATTTGAGTAAGCACAGCTAGTCAATTACATCTCGAACTGATTTGCATAAGTTATACTGACCTCAGTCTACAGCTTACTTCTGAACCAAGTCTCTCACAAGATATTAACCTAATGGAAGTATTATAAACGAAATAACCTTTCACAGGGGCGAAGGCAGGAGTTTTGAGTGGGGCAGATCATGAGGTTTTAAAATAACCCAAGTTGTCAAGTGTTTCTGCGGATCTCAAGGATTTTAAAATAACTGACTTGATCAAATAAAAGAGTTCGAACACCCCCCCCCCCCCCCAATGTTTTTGTTTGGAAAAACAACCCTTATGTTTTGGGGAGGGGGTGTCACTAGCTTCCTAGGAACCCCTTGGTAGGCCTGTTACTGTCACTCATTTTCCTTTTCGGCTGTAATCAAACTCAAAAGTTCAAAAATTAGTTATTTTTTATGCCGAATCCAGGGCAAGGTCGCACCTGCTGAGATCCAATAGGCTAACCCTAATCCTAACCCAACACACACACACACACACAAAACAGTAGAACGAGTAGGCAATTAATAGTCCCCTTCACAGTTCCATCCGCCATTTTGAATATATCAATAAATCAACATAAATCCACATGAAAACGAGGCGAACGGTGAGTTGCTGCACACCCAGTCAAATTCAGCGATTTACGTGTCTTTGAGCTTCTGTGGATAGAGACTTATGGCAAGAGCTGTCTCATATGATCATAAAATTAGGTTAGACCTTATATAATTAAACCAAACAGAGGTTAGCTTGTAGAAATAACAACAGAGGAAATATAGAGCCCGAAATCGCCAGAATGGACATGTTTTCACATGTCCGCAGATCGAGTGTTAATCTTTAGAGTAAATTTCTAGTATACGCTATTTTGAAAAATAATATTTTCATGCGCTCAGAATGAAGGTTGGCTTTACCATATTTTTGCACTCACAGGCATTAAAGTGTTTGATATTTCAAAAAAGTTTAAGGTATTTTGATGTCCGCAAAATGCATATAACTTCCGTTACCATTATTATGAGAAGCTAAAATACACTAAAACCTCTCTAGATAGTTCTAGTTTCCTATATTGAAAGAAATTGTTCAATACTTTCAAGCTATAATTTTATATCAAGGATCCTGCGTGGAATTTCCGACCGTATGGATAAGGATGTAACTTCCGTTACCACTCATTCAAATATGTACACACACAATGTGATTAGATAAGCCGCTGCACCCTGCAGGTCTTCAAGTCTTCTTATTATATTCCCTATCACTTAGTTGGGTTAAGCTTGTAGGAATTAGTCAATCAATAATGTATTGTAATGTGCAATTTGTAACTTCCTTTACCATAATAAGATATATCATAATAAAATTCATTTTTGTTGGAATTATCTCATTCATCGGTGCATGGAAAAACTCGATTTGCTTTTGAAATAAAAGACATGAGGAAAAATATAACAAAAAATAGACGATGTTTCTTTATAGAACTAACAAAAATAGGTGTTATGGAAGAGAAAATCAATTTTATTATAACTTCGTCAAATTTGAAGATTACATGCCATTTTTTTTTAGATTTTACTTCTCAATTAGTTGTGCATCAAAACTAAGTATAATGATTGTTGCAGCTCCGAGATGAATTTTTCGCAATTTTCAACTTCTGAATTTGACCACTTAACGGAGACTGGGTGTGCAGGGATTTATATATAAACACTGGTGGACATACGGTTAACACCTACATAATAGCTTTTAATGTCTCAAAACATGGTGTAATTTCACAATGGTGCTCCATTGTCCTATTCAGAAGATATCCAGAAGTTTTTAGAGAATAATTTAATAGAAATACTGCAATCTAACAGAGATTGAAGGGCGATCTAATCAGATATTCCATCGATGGATCGGTATATTTTTCATCCCGCTTTCATACAACTGTAGGTAATATTATTTCATTATTTGATTATATGATTCATACCTACGAATATATTGTACTTTAAGGAGTTGAATAACATTTCCTACAGATTTAATATAACAAGAGAAGCATGCATTGAATGAACTGAAAGAACAGTAACTTATAGAATAAATAATTGCCG
This sequence comes from Entacmaea quadricolor, assembly GCA_024752375.1. Taxonomy (NCBI): domain Eukaryota; kingdom Metazoa; phylum Cnidaria; class Anthozoa; order Actiniaria; family Actiniidae; genus Entacmaea; species Entacmaea quadricolor. The sequence goes on from JANTNT010247921.1 coordinate 9,667, forward strand.
GATTTACGTTGGAGAATACATATTTGCCTTTATATTTTCTTTCAAACCATATACTTAAAGTTAAAATATAAACGATTGATCGTCATTAGCTACAGTTATAAAGTTAGAGTTCTTGTTAAATTCGAGTAGTACAGTCTTGATTAGCAAAGGAAATATTTTCAATGTAATCTGATCAAATCGGCCTTCAATCGACCCGTGTTTCTCTGTTAGATCGCAGTATTGCTATTAAATTCTCTAAAAACTTCTGGATATTTTTGAATAGGAGAGTGGAGCACCATTGTGAAATTACACCATGCTTTGAGACATTAAAAGCTATATTATGTAGGTGTTAAGCGTATGTCCACCAGTGTTTATATATATTAATTAATTAACTTTTTAAATTTTTTATCCATAGAGAGGTAGATAGGTGTCCACCATTAGTTTACTCAACACTGTAAACTAGAATACTTTTGACACGTTAATAAAGTCTTTAATTAATTAATTAATTAATTATATAAATCCCTGTAGCGACTCACCGTTCGCCTCGTTTCCATGTTGATTTAATGATATATTCAAAATGGCGGATGGAACTGAAGGGGACTATGGACTATTAATTCTTTTTGGTTTGATTTATCCAATAGGCCCTTTGCAGCTAGCAATCACGTGATTAAACTGGACTGCAAAAAAAGTATTTCGTAGGACTGTCACCAAACCTAATTAAAAATACGCGATCGCCGATCTCAAAATACAGCGTAGTTTAAAGTTTGTTTACTTTCTAGTAGAGCCTTTCCCATGGGATCAAGAGCTGAATTCATTCGTTAGTGAAGTGAAATATCAGCACGTGGCTGTTAACTGCATGCAAAGGGCCTATTGGGATAGATCTTCTTGGCAGCTGCATGATTACCGGTATCCAAACGAAATACATTGGGTTACGGACGTAGCAACAAAGAATGTCAAACCATTGATTTGGTGATTTTGTGATTGTGATTTTGGTTTTCGCTATTTTTCTTCCCAGGAACGTACAGCCACCTGTCTGCGTACTCGGTAAAACTGAATTTGTTAACATAACTATACCTCAAATAAACTATTTCAAATCATTTCACTCAATAAAGAAAGATAAACAACATGTCTGTTATATTTGATTGACATTCTGAATCTACACTAACACGTATAGAATTGTAGGATGGATTTTAAGGACTCTAGATAGAGAGATGAGCTAGCTCGTAACTAGTCTTCCATTGTTCTTCGGAAAGGTCATTGAAGAAGTCGCGTAATCTTTCCATCTGACACTGAGTGTCAATTGTGAAAAAAAAAGGAAAGCCATTTTAATTTAATTCTTGTATTAATAAAGACTAATTACCAATTTTTCTTTTCTTTTCTTTTCTCCAACGAAGGGCAAACGCTCAAAACATCGGTAAAATTAAGTACTCCTTTTCAAAGGTGATACAAAATTACTTTCACTCGTTAATCCAGCTACTAAAAATTAGTACAATAACTTGGTTTATTATAATGACTCTCTAATAACTATATTTATTTTTTTCCAGTCCAGTATCTTAAGAAATCGACCGTTGATTGGTTGTTTGAGCGGGCGGAATTCTCTATCTTTGACTTTGTTCTCTGACCGCGCTTCGGCATACGCACTTTTGTCATAACCCGAAATGAGAAAGACAAGAGACAAAAGACAAAAGACAAAAGAATAAAAACAAGGTCATCTGAAAAATAAAATTATCGGCACGTAAGACCATTCGCTGTCTTTTTATGAAGTTGATTTTATTTAAATAAGGTAAAACATGGTCCTTAGTCCTGCTTTACATGTAACTTTCGGTTTAGAGCGTACCCTGAGAACCGGCCAATCAGAACGCACGATTTCTTAAGCTACCGGCCTGGAAAAAAGTTGTTTACCGTTCTAAACTAGGTCAAAATGGTAAAATAGATACAGAAATCTGTGCCTACGGCCTTAAAACATGTTCAAGATCTCGGACACAGTTTTTCCGATCTGGACCGACTTTTGAACGGTAAATAACCTCTCTTTCAACACAAAGAATTAAAAACCTGACAAGTTCTATGGAATGGCACACTTTTAACGTCTAAAACATGCAAAACTTTTTTTCAATAAATAATATTATTATATGACTTGGACTTTTCCTGGATTCTGATTGGTCTACGCGCGGGCTGAATTTTCCGTATCAGGACCGATGTCCCGGATGTTCAAGGAAATTTTGGATCAGAAAATAACTTTTCAAAAGTCGTAAAAATCATTAAAGTTGAGCGTAAAACAATTTCCAACTACTCCTGTCTATTCAGCAAAGACCACAGAAAGTTTTAAAATTTTGAACAGCGGTATCTTTAAAACTCAGGCTAGCGAATAAATGCAATTTTAATTCTAGGAACAACATTCTTTTAAAAAAGCGAAAAAAGCGAAAGACTCAAGATGGAAAAATCAACTTTTTACCTTCATTCTCGGCTTTGTTTTCCAAAACAAACTAAAAAGAACCAGAGCCAGGTTGACTTTAATAAAGATATTCTTTCAGCTTTTATTTTTTGAAGAAATATAAAAATGCAAGATTCCATTGAAGAAAGAAGTGCCTTTTACAAAGTTTGCGTGTTTTTTACATGACAGGCGTTGCTAGTACGCCACAGATAACCTAACTCGGCAACGTACGAAAAAAAAAGTTAAGTCATATAATAAACAAATTATTAACCTCGCTTGCTCGGTCTGCACGGAAAAATTTTAGACCTCTGTGTTTTTTGTACGGACCTCGCTGCGCTCGGCAGACATAAAAGTTGGTCTGATATTTTCCCGTACAGACCTCGCGCTCGGTTAATAATCTCTTACTTATAGTTAAAGATCATTAATGTCCGCATTATTTAAAAGGTTATAGGAGACAAGGCCACTAAACGTCTAATGTCCAGGCAAAGGACGCCGCCATACATTTGGCTTGGATAAAATACACTCGGTAACAATAGTCCCCTCCACGGTTCCATCCGCCATTTTGAATATATCATTAAATCAACATGGAAACGAGGCGAACGGTGAGTCGCTACAGGGATTTATATATAAACACTGGTTGACATACGCTTAACACCTACATAATGTAGCTTTTAATGTCTCAAAACGATATGATTCGTGATTTAGGATATCTATTCTTCGTTCTATTCATCCATTGCACAATAGAACAATAGCATAAACAATAGAGAACAATACAGGCTGTAGGTGTTGATTACCCTAAAACATGACAGGTCTAATTTAATAGCAATACTGCAATCTAACAGAGAAACACGGGTCGATCGGCCGATTTGATCAGATTACATTGAAAATATTTCCTTTGCTAATCAAGACTGTACTACTCGAATTTAACAATAACACGAAAATTAAAACTCTAGCTAATGACGATCAATCGTTTATATTTTAACTTTAAATACGGTTTAAAAGAAAATGTAAAGGCAAATATGTTATCTTGAATGTAAATCCGGTAATTATTTATTCTATACTGTTCTTTCAGTTCATTCAATGCATGTTCATAACATGCTTCTCTTGTTATATTAAATCTGTAGGAAATGTTATTCAGCTCCTTAAAGTATAATACATTCGTAGATATGTATCAAAATTAAATAAATAATGAAATAATATTATACCTACAGTTGTATGAAAGCGGGATTTAGGCAGACATACTAATCCATTACGAGTTTAGGGCTCGTAATTTACCTATTGCGCTATTTGCCTTATACGTCTTTTGAGCCCATCCCACATGGCGTACTTGCTTACTCCTTCTTCACTACGTCTCGAAAAATAATTCACTACGTCTTGAAAAATAATTCACTGCGTCTCCAAAAATAATTCGTCATATCTTCAAAAATAATGCGCATCGTTAAACCAAAATTAATTCGGTCCATCCAAAAATAATTCACTACGTCTCCAAAGATTAATTCACTATAATTCCCAAAAAAATAATTAGAACTAAAAAATTAATTAAGGCATATAGCGTAATAGGCAAATTACGAGCCCCAAACGCGTCATGACAGAAGAAGAGTGCACTAAGGCCTTTGACAACTTCTAGTCATAAGATAGATAAAGCCAGTTCAACCAGAAACCGTGGACAGCTATTTCGGCCTATTGGGCCTCGTCAGCACGGTGCATCTGGAGAACTGGCTGGATCCCACCAAAAACTATCACACTAGAATTACGCTATATGCCTTATGCGTCTTTTGAGCCCATCCCACATGGCGTACTTGCTTACTCCTTCTTGTGTGATAGTTTTCCGGTAGTTTATCAAAAAAATATTTTCCTTAAAGTATTTTTGATAAAGTGGTCCTTAGCAGATATCGAACTGTGATTTGAAACATTTCAGTGCTGG
>JANTNT010248032.1:0-13997 GCA_024752375.1 Entacmaea quadricolor
AACTGCCGATCACACTCGTATTTAGCTAAATGCTCCCCCAATTTTACTCTGTCCCTCTCTTTTTCATCTAAAACTTCGTCTTCTTCACTAACTTCCTCATCATCCCTAAACAATATCCTCAAATTTCTCAAAAAAGCCACCATTTTGTTTTTTATGCCTTTATAATTTCACACGGAAAACCGCTGTACAATAGGAATGTCAATCTGAGCAATTCTATAGGCGCGCATGCCCGGCGTGAAAGAGGACATTATGGTCTGAAACGGTTGGGAATGCGTCGAGTGCGACTGTTGACCTTTCGTATCTTGTTGCCTAGGACTTTGAGGGTATGTCTGTCGTGGGAGGAAGGGGGCGTACCAGAATTGTTTATCCGCTGGATCTTCTTTTGCTGTGATAGATAATGTCGGACAGTTTTGTTGTAATCTTTCAATTCAGCCGGTGTTAGAGACTGTTTTTTGATGTTTCCACTACGACTGGTGCCACTGGTACCACTGGTCCAACTACCACTACTTCCTGCAGTAGCGTTGCTGGCCAGACTGCTTGTACTCCTGCTAATGTTACTGAATCTTTGCGTTCCAGGAGCGGGGCTTTTTCCTTTTCTACTGACGGGAATGCGGGAAGTGGTGGGAGTGACGTAGTTGGATCCAGGGATGTTGAACAGAGACTTAGACACTTTCATGGGAGTGGTGTGTTTGAGGTTTCTGGCAGGGAAACGAGGACGTGGAATGCGTGATGATCCGGGTCGGTAGCTGAAAGGAGGTTATTCACGAAGCCAGAAATACGCGCGAGGGCATCTTTTTGCGCACAAACGGTACAAGCCGCATTGGCTCCATAAGCCGTCTTGGCATGGTGTATAGCAGCGGCGCAAAAATTTCAGATTTGGGGGTTATATAATTTGGCGATTTTGCAACACATGTTAGACCCATTGCGCCCCGCTTTGGGCAAGCCAACCTTTGGCCCCATAGTGGTGTAACTGTTGCCGCCGCCTTTTTGTCAATAGAAGCCGCCAAGTTTAAGCAAAGTTGCGAACAGTGGCATGCCTCGTACAAACCGCTTTTGGATTTTGTTACATCCGTGCGTGAGCGTTGCCTTCAAAGTCAAGCGGAAATGTCGCTATTTCGCCCCTCCTTTGATCGCCCTAGAATGATTAGAGTGCCGATGGATTTTGAGTTTGAGCTAACAAAGTTGTTTGAAAGGGTCAAAGACAAAAAAACAGCCGACCGAACGCAGGCCAACATTTCCGCGCTGTTTCGCATATTGCCAGAGCTAGCCTGGTTTAATTGTAATCCCAATGGATTCGAAACATATTTGGGAGCAAAGCCGGAATTTCTGTCCTGCCTTAATATTGACACGGGTCAGCTTGACCTAATTGGGCACTGGATTGCTCATATTATCTTTAGCATCAAGCCCAAACATTTGCAGCAAATTGCGACAGAAGGTGTGCGCATCTTCATGAACAAATTAATCCGGGCTCTTGTCCGGGGCTTATATCAATGTTTTGCTGCATGGACAAAATTACCCAACACTATCTTGATGCGCCCAAAAAAGTGGCCGGAGCGGAGCTGGTTAAGCAGGCGTCAATAAAGTTTTCACACTCGCTTCGAAAGGCGGCAATCAGTGAAGAGCCCGTCGCAGCTAGGGGATTTTTTGCTCCCGAAATTACATCAATAAATGAGGCCACTGAAATAATGCGGGGCCTCAAAGAAACCAAGCTATACGACCTTGTTAGCGAGTATTGCATTTATTTTGATAGCCGCATCGATCAAGAAAATGCTCGGCTTATTAGCAATTTTCGGCAACTTTGCGAAACTAGCACATTAAACATTATTATAGAGATGTTTCTTGATCTTCACCAGCTTTCTTTGGTTAATCCGCGCATTGTTATTAATAATTTGCACGAAGCTTATCCCAATATGTTCTTCTTTATTGCGCCCGGCATCGAAGCAGGAAAAATTAGCCTGTATGTTTTGTTTAAGCAAACCCAAAACAACACACAAATGTTTCATGAGATTAGCAAAACTAATTTGTTGCTTAAAATCGACGAAATGCAAGAGCCATCTTGCCAATGAAGTTTTACAAATATTTGCGCGGCTTTCAGAATGGAGGAGGTCAGCAGACAAGATATCAAAAGGGCGGCAAGGCGAGAACGTCTAAGGAGACTACTATTTTGGACCATCCTTTGGTTGACTTTTGCGCTGCCTTAAGCGGCATTCTCACACAAGCAAAAAATACCGATAAAACGCGCGAGCAGACTAAGGTGGGGGTTGTATTTAGGCGCGCTTTGTTAATGTGGTCAGTAAATAGTTTTAGCAAAAGCAACGGCCTAACCAATGATGCCCTTAATGCGCTTTATTGTTCCCTGTTGGATTATGTAGCATCATTGATAAAAAAGCGCTATGACAATCAGACCGATAAAGAGGGGAAAGAGCTTTACAAACATGCAATGGATAATGTGCGTGCTCTGTATTTGCGCTGCAACGCTTTTGTGGGCATTGTGTCAATTCTGGGCAATTTTGGACAGGGGGGGATTAATATATCCAACGAAGAGCTGCTTAGTTGGCCGCCGCCAAAAAAGGCCGTTTCAGATCAAGAGCTGGAGGATTTTCAGGCAAACTTGTTATCTAAGGGCCATGAAGCTACGCGCAAAATAATAACAACATCGCGCGAAAATTTTCAGAAAAATCATTAAAAAAATATGACGCTGGACAAATGCTTGGAGTTTTATAGTGAAATATATCGAATGCTTTATGAGGATACAACCCGGGAAGGCTTTATTGGCAGCATGCCGTCCGCCAATGTAATGCGGCGGTATGAGCACGTCCACTTTATTATGGATGTATTTGAGTATCTTTTTAATTCTTCCTTTCAGGATTTTGAAGGCATAAAACCTGAGTTGCCGGTATGGATGGGCTGGCTAACCAACATAAATAGCTATTTGGTTGAAGATAACTTGCCCTTGGAGCTAATATTTGCAACAATGAACTACGAGGGCCTTTTAGATGACTTTGTAGCAAGCAAGTCATTATTTAGCATTGTGTAACTTTTTTCTTTGTATTAAAGTAATAATTACAAAATGGCTGCAGTGGCGGGTGAAATGATGGCCGGCGAAGGAGCTGCAGCTGCCGAAAGTGGCGGATTTGCTAACTTTTTCAACGTTGCTTCACCCAAGGACTTTTTTGCAGGTCCAATATTCAAGTTTGGTTTTATGATATTGTTCATAATTATTGCTATAATTCTTTGGTACGCGTACACCCAATCAAGCGCCGTTATATGGATAACAGGGGGCGCTTCAATATGGTTAAGACAGTCTTAGTTTTTTTTTAATAAGCCATGGCTGAATGGGTCGCAAGCTATAATTTTATTTTGCGCTACCACGGACTAGAAAATTCGGACTTTTTAATCAAAGATGTGGACATCGCAAAAAAAATAACGCCCCACGAAAGGCTAAGCATTATTTCTTCTATTTTTGTGCAGCATCTTCTGAGCCGATCTAAAGTTAACATAACAATGATGCCGCAGCAAACATTTGGCAACTTTTCGTGCACCAGGTGTAAAGAAGATTTAGTCATTCCTGACGATGGGCAGTATCTGAAGCAATTAAGATCTGCCGACGAGCCGGTTAATATGCGGCTCCAATGCCCCATGTGCAAAAAAATATACTTATTCTAACCGTTTTTTTGCATTTATTTGTTGCTCAAAAAGCCAGAATGTTGGAAAGTTTGAAGATTTTGCGTGGGCACGCTTGTATTGGCGACGCCTACGGGCGATCCAGTGGGGGCAGGGTTAACAAAGGAAGTTGTGGCAGTTCCCCAGCCGCCCGGCTGAACTGTATTGGCTATCGGGGGCTGAATTTAGGTTTGCAAGCCAGGGATAGTGCCGTTTACTTTGTATTCAGGAGTAATAATAGACGGACCACCTGCAAGGCGCGACAGTGTGCTAAGAGCTTGAAAAATTTGCTCTTGCGATATTGCGCTTGGCTGCTTCCCCACAATTTGATTTGCCGGGCTTTGTTGCCCCCACTGCGTTGCGTTTGACGTTATGGGCTGTGCAGGCGGCGGCATTTGTGCGCCCATTACCGCATTTTGGGCGGGAGGCTGTGGTACACTATAAATGCCGGGACTTACCACATTGGGCAAAGCTTTCGGGGCAGGCGGTACTAAGCCCTGCGCAGGCTGATTAATTACCCCTGGTTGAAACATATTGGGTTGCTGGGCCATAGCGGGCTGCTGAGGTAGCGGTGGCTGTGGTTGCGGCATTATGGGCTGCTGCTGGGGATTTGCTATAGGGCCGCCCATTGGTACCGTTACATTTGGCGTAGGATAAACCTGAGGCTGTGTTGGCACCGTATATTGCGTGGCTGTTTGTGCACTTGGCGCAGACGGCGCGCGATAAAGATGCGTACCAAGTCCCTGACCCGGATAATGTTGCATGTTGCCAGAGTTATTGCTTTCGTTGTGTTCAATAACTGATACCAAGGGATTAAAGGAAACCTTTTTTTTTGTAGTGGTATGAGTTTTTAAATAACTCATTTGCTAATTGCTTCCTGAGTTATTTAAATTCGTTGTATTAAAATGGCAGGAAACAAATTTGGGCAAAAAACAAACTTGGAAACCGCGGTTTTAAACTTTAAGCTCGAAAAAGAAGAATATGCCACATTTGAACAAACCATAACAAATTATATGTTTATATTTGATTTAAATCTTGCCAAAACTAGCGCCGAAAAACGCTTTTTATATAAGCAGTACAAAAACATTTTAGTAAACCAAATTTCCGAACTAAAAATTTTGCGCACCTGTGGTCATAATTTTAACGTAACGGTAACCTATGTGGTAAAACTTGGGGGCAAAAACATCTTTAGCCCTCAAACATGGCAAACGGACAAAAAAGCTCTGTCGGTTGTGCAGAGCGTTGTGCTAGCTAACTTTCCACAGCAAAAGGCTTTTATTGATTCGTCAAAATCTGATTTAAACGCCAAGTTTGTGCAGTATACGGGCAAAGATTTTGGCAATGCGGCGACCCCCATTTGGGAAGTCCAAACTATTAGCGACCTTTCGGAACCCTTTCTTGTTAAAAACGTGTACGAGTTTGTTGCGCTTGAAAAGGAGGCCCGGCAATATTGCGCAAAAATGGGGCTAGAGTGGTACAAAACTGAATTTCAGCCCAACACAGTATATCAATTGAGCAATAAGGGGTTTTTGAATAAAGGCGATTTAAAGGCCAAAAACACTCCCCCCATTGATATAAACACGTTGCATTATGGCTTGGCCTCAAGGTTAGCTATAGAGCTTTTTTGATGGAATATTTAAGTATATTGTTGACGATTATTTGTTTAGCCATTATTCTTTGGTGCATTAGGTATATGGTTAATGACTATGCAAGCACCATTAGAGGCCCGCATTTGGAGGCCAATCTGCGCGATATGGCTAACTTGGTCAATGAGGGGTTTGGTTTCAAAATTATACATGAAAAACCAACAGAGGCCATGGTTGTTAACCCCGAGAAAGAACAGCCCGTTGAGCTTTTGTCTCCGATTCCCGAAACGCCAAAAATCATAAAGCGCAAACCTAATAAAATCTAGATTTTTTTTGTAAAATGGCAGACAAGCCGGCGCCCAAAATTACGCCCGCATATTTAAACAAGGTTGAACGTGTTGGCGCCACAGTGTTTCGCGCCCAAATGCTCATAGGTGGGGCGCCCTTAGTTTCGACTGAAAAAAGGGATTCAAGCATTGAAATTGCCGAGCACGAGGTTTGCAACAATTTGCTCACAGACTATTATGTGTGCCGCACTCATATAGGCTTTGACGCAAAATGGCAATCCATTAAGGAGCAGCACCCATTTTATGCGCCCAAAGAAAAATAAAATTATTTTGGCATTTTAAAGTAACCAAAATTACCACTATGAATTGGGCACTTATAATAATAATCATTGTTGTATGTATACTTTTATGGATTTATTACTTGTATAAAACGTTGGCCCCTAATCAAACCATGTACGATCGCGCCACATCTTTTATGGGATGGAACCAACCTAGCGTAGCGGCCAAAACGTCTTAATTTTTTTTGAATAAGAAATTTGTAACCATGGAGGAGTTTTTGTGGTCTAATGCAGGCATGTCGTTTCCGGCTTGTGCCGAAATGCTTGATTACATTGGCCCCTATGAAGTTCCCGGAGCAAGCAACTTTAAAGGCGTCCTTGTGCCTACGTCTTTTCCGGGTGAAGCTACTTTCAACAACCTGTATGTAAAGTGTGCAATGTTTTTCAACTTTGAGGGTTTTCTTGGAGAGCTTCAAGAGATTAGGCGCAATTTAGTAGAGACGTACGAAGATGCCATTAGGAACTGGGATCAGGAAAAAGATCTGCTTTTGCAGCTTAATACATGCATCTCTCCCATCTCAGAACACCTAGGTGAGCCGCTTGCGTTTAGACTTTACTCTCAAGAAGTAACCCAGGACACTAAGTTTCCATGTTTCTATGATTATGGCACTGGATACTGGTTTCTAAATGGAAGTTCTACCAAGAAGCCGTATAAACGCATCAAAGACGATTATGGAGGCAATAGAGGACGGCGAGGCACCCATTTAACAATCCCGCCTCAATATGTCAACATTAAAGATCGCGGCGCTGCAATGGAAGAACCAAAGGATCCAAAGCACTCTGACATTGGGGTCCTGTTAACCGCCATGAACAGTTTTCCTTTCTGGGACAACCACCGCCGCCCATGCCCTTTGCCGGAATGTGTAGGCCAGCTTTTGGTACAACGTTTTCCTCATTTTCCCAAACTTTTATAACCAAGGGAGCAAATATGCCGGGTTCTATGGCAGCCTCGGCACCCGGTATACATACCACATTAGGGCCGCCCCATGTCACCTTCTCCAGAGATGAAAATGAGGCAAGGAAGCTGCCAACTGGTAGGCAGATACCAGATACCCATCCGGGGCACATGTCCTCAGTGTGGAACTTTCAAGCCGCAAAGCCTGAGTCGCCGGTAATTGAAGAAATTCCTGAAAGCCCCAAAAGCCCCGAAGACCAGGAGGAAAAGTCTGATCTTAATGTTGTTATGCCCATCACAACAATGATACCAATGGCAGAAAACGCGGCTTTGAAGACACCCACCACTGCCGAAACTAGGGAGAAGTGTTTTTCTGGGTCTGAAAACCACCCAATTCCTATGGCTGTAAAGCCGCAGGGTGTTTCCATTAATGACGCATTGCACCAAACTTTGGTTTTGTGCCCTAGAAGAGATACGTTCATCGTTCATAATCCTGAAGCTTTAGGCGCGACGCTTTTTCCCAAAGGTGAAGAAAAGGTAACTTTGGAGGACACCACCATTGTGTCAATGCCATGCGAAGGGTCTAAGGTTGGGGTAGAGGCAAATACAATCAATGCAGTGTCAATGGCACACTGTGTGCCCACCGTTGTATTAGCCACCAAAAAACGGAAGCAACTGACATACCAATTGTGGGCTATATGACCGCAACGGGAACCTGCCAGAAAACTACGTATGCCACTACTGCCATTACTTCTACCCAGCTACCAATGGCATCTTGCGTGGCAGCTATTACAAAACAGACCATCAAGGCATCATCTTCCATGACAAATGCCTCTCATGTTTCTACCCCTCCAGTGGTGCAGTAACTACCGTGGTTTCCGCTTCGTCAAGCAACATAGTAGCAACCTCTGAAAGCAACAATGCTACTAGTGCAGCCACTTCAGCAACTGCCTCTCAAAGTAGCAGCACTGCTACCACAGCAACCTCAGAAAGCGGCGGTGTTTCTGAATCTTCTTCAAACAAAGTGACCGCAACTTCTGAAAACAACAGCAACAGCAGCAGCACAGCTTCTTCAAGCAATGTGGCCGCAGCTTCAGAAAGCAGCAGCAGCGCTACCACAACTACCAACACTGAAAGCAGCACTGCAACCGCGGGCTCCGCTACTGGACAAGGTGAGCAACAAGAAGAGGAAAGTGAAGAAACAAGTGAAGTGGACGGACCTCCAGATAAGTCATTGTTTAAACGGCATTATACATCAGCCATCTTTGATTTTAACATTTTTGACATTCCTGGAATAACTTTGGAGCAAGTTCGCGCATTTGACAAATACTGCGAGAAGCAACTACAAAGGATCCAATCTTTGTTGCCCGATTTTGAACATGATGCGCACAGGGTTATTCAACAAGTGAGAGACGTTATCTTTCTCCTGGTGGTAAACATAACAAAAAGGCCTGCCATGGACATCTGTCAAGAGCTAGACTATGATATGCCGCAATTTTACTCAATGGAGACAAATGATGCTTTTCGCGATATTTTCTACGCAGTGGATGAAAAGCTGTCTTCTTTGTCTAAGTTTACAAGAATGGCCGCTATGAGCAAAGTTATGCCGTCACAGGACAAGGTAAAAGAAGCCTTTACCAAGGTTAGGGGCAAACCCAACTAAACAGCAACTGCTGTCCCTAAAAAAAAAAAAAATTAACGCTTAGTGAGTGCGTTAATTAATCTTTAAAATTCTTTTTTTTTGTTGGGATGCAAATGCAATGCCAAAAGGAGCTAGGCGCCATTATTGCGAAGGGCAGTGGTAAGGGCCGGCGTCACAATAGGTGGCTGCGCTTTAGTGAGGAACAAAGCCTCTTCCGTCATTGATAGCGTTGACGGCTGCAAAGGTAGAACAGTTTTATGCCCCGAACTAAACAAGGTTGCGCGTTCAGTGAGCTCAGGAACAATGGAGGACATGATAAATGTTTCAACCTTTTTGTTTACTTCTGCCTCGCTGTTAAGGTCAGTATTTACTATCAAATACTTGGTTTCCGGTCCCTGCTTTACCAAAAAGTTTAGCGTATTCTGATAACGCGAAGTCGTAACAAGAGGGCGCTGCTGGGCGCGCTTTTCCATGCGTTTTATCCTTTCATCCTCAGAGGCCAAAAGCAAGATTGCTGGGAGCTGTAGGCAATGCCGCAAAAAACGGAGCGGTCAAACAATATTACCACCGGAGAACCGGGACTAGTGCTCAGAAATTCCTGCGCTTGCTTATTTCATATTGATTGTTCATAAAAAGGCTAATAGTTTCAACATCGTTGCGATTTTGTGACGATGCCAAAATAGCCCTTAGCTTCTCTCCCCCATCCAGCTGATAATTTGGCGAATGGGTGTAAATCACATAAACGCACATTATCTCATCGGCACATGTAGTTTTGCCGCTTGCAGAAAGCCCCTCAACACAAATATTTATCGGATACTGAAATTTTTTTACATAGGTTACTTGGGGCACGGGTATATCAGGAAAGGGCGGATTTTTTACCAAATTTACTTGGCTACCGTTAAGATTTGCCATTACTTCAAAGCAATGGAAACGCAGCCCTTTAACTTTTCCTGTTATTTAACTTTAAATCAAACATTTGATTGGCTTATTGTAAATACAGGATTGTGCTTTCAGCTCTGTTATATATTTCGGTCACTAGGCAAAAATCCGTCAGAACCGGAATTTAATGAACAATATATTTATGCTTTGATTAAAAAGGAGACAACAAAAAAAGAATATAATGATTTTGCGATTTTAACTACGGAAGGACGGTTGTATTTCTTAAGCCAACTGTGCTCAGACATGTTAAAGCGTTTTAAGCAGGTTAATAACCTCAACTGACTGAAAAATGGCCGCCCTAGGCAGATTTTTTTTTGTAAACTGGCAGAATCGAATTTTGCCCCGCTTGCCGATAAACATTGCGCGATTTGCGTATATAGTCTGAAGATCCTTTTGTGTGAAGGCGCCCATAACCCGCAAATTTTGTTCATGTCCCGCATAGCTAACAATAAAAAGCGAATGATTTTCAGGTCCCAAAATAATGTCTTTAATTGTTGTGGGCACCTCATTAAAAAATTTATATTTAACATGCCGGCTTAGAAGCCCATTTTTTGGAGGATCCATGGGTTTTAGCATAATGCCCTCATATTGGCGTCCAAAGTATTTTATTAATAAATGCAAAACATTGATAATTTGTTGCGCCTTAAGATAAACGCACGGGGCTATAAACAAATTGGGACTACATATAATATTGCTCAGCAGCCAACGAAAGCGCTCTGAAAGCGGCAATGTTGAATTTTGACAGTAAACATCAAAAATAATATAAATAAGGCGCGCTTTGCTTTCCGTTTTGGTGGAAACATAGCTTGTGATTTCCTGAAAAGCGCCAAAAAGTTGAGACTCCGCATCAAACAAAAGCAGCTCGCCATCAATGGTAATGGGCAAATTTGCGCAAGTGTGTAGCTGCAGTGCGGCCAGGGAAGCCTTGAGCTCTTTTCCTATGGTTAAGGCTTTATTGTGTTTGGAATAGCAAAATATGCCCTCTTTGTCTATAACGGTAAGACATCTAATACCGTCATACTTTGGCTGTACTGCAACTATTTCGCCGGGCTGAAACAAATGCTCACCATAAATGCGCGCAAGGGGGCAAATGAATGTTGGCGTTTTAGTTGCCCCATGCATGCGCGTTTCAATAAAGGCTATTGCGGTTGCCATACCATTGCGCTTTTGCGGCGGTAAATAATTATGAAATTGTGTTTTTGAATGGGCAATTAGTTGTCGCTTTTTGCCAAGTACGAACCAAAAACAAATAAGCTGGGCAGTTGTGCAGGAGGTGCCAAAACCATAGAGTGTGGAATTTTCAAGGCCGGCAATAATGCCGTAATACTGATGGTCATTTTTTTCTCCAAGGTTAAGATATACTTTAATATTGTTGTTTAAAAGCTGATATTGCTCCTTTATTTTTGTTTGAATATTTAGGGGTAGCGATGAAAATGGAACCTTCTTTTCATTCATGGCGCGTAAAATAAAACAGAATTAAAGACAAAAAAATAAAACACTACCTTAAGCGCTCGGAGTGTTTCTTTTTTTTTATCTTGGAATTTCTCCGGCACACAAGACCACAATCTGGGACTTCATGGTGTTAAAAACTTTATTCATAGAGTTGTCAAGGTATCCCTCAGTCCAGACTTTGTAGCGAATCTATTCGTCAAACACGGGCTTTGCCTGAAGAGTGTTTATACAGGTCTTCATACAGGCGTGAAACAGATCTCTGACTGAAACATAGAGCTGTCCAAAGTCAAGACTATCAACGCTAATAAGCATTGTGGGGTAAGTCTTCACAAAGTTGCGCATTTCGGCGGCAAGATCGGCAAGGGGGGAGTTAAGGGTATTGACACAAATCTTTAAAACGTGCACGACCGTTTTGGATGTTAATTGCACTTTAATGTTTTCGCTGTACGCATAGAAGGGCAGCTTGTTATCCTGGCTATTCAGCGCAGTGTTCACCTGATTCTCAAAGTCAGTTATTGGCACTTGATCAGAAGTTAGCTGATATTGGGGATCAATGAGCTCTCCACCTTTAATGAGGAATTCAGTGCAGGTTGCACTCATGGCGCCTCCTTGCGGAATATCGTCTTCCACGGGTGGCGTAGAAACAAGCACTGCGGGAGCAGCTACGGGAAAGCTGCCTGTCTGATTGGACACAACCTGTGTTGTAGGCATGGTAGTTGCAATGGGCGGCATCTGCATTGATGGCGACATAGCAGATTTGACCGTAGTAACTGTGCCGTTTGCCATATTTTGCTGCATCTGTGTTACACTTGTAACCAAGTTGGGCAACGGCTGTGGCGGCGTTACTGCCGCACCTGGTAAAGCCCTGTCTTGCTTGGTTCCAATTGCATGCAATCCTCCCGCGCCCCAAGTAAGCGATACGGGTTTTTCGGCTGTGCCTGCCACATTTGCTTGCGGGGCAACATAAGCGCCCACAGAGTTAAACAAAGTGTTGCCAAGGCTCAAAGATTGAGTTTGCCCATCTACCTGGGTTTGGCTCTGTTGCAAAACTTGGGCTGTTTCATTTTTAGCAACCAAACCATAGGGTGTAGAGGGGTTGTAGTAATGCCCGGAAGCAAATTGCGCATTCATCTTGGCTAATTAAAGAAGCTTAAATGAAAGATTGCTTTTTAAATTTTTGACGATGGAGGCTTACAACGACTTTATTAATGCCATGCAGGGCTCGGCGGTGCCGGCTCAGCGCACTAAGGAGTGGTTTCAGTTTCGCTCCGAACATTTTCAGCTTTCGGGCTCAGAAGTGGCCAATCTTGGTGCGCAGCCGTATCAAATGATGCGCATATTTATGCAGGGCAATATTCCCTGGTCTCCCGCGCTTTCTCATGGCATCATGATTGAGCCGCTCAATTGCGCACTTTTGGAGCTGATTTTAAATGTCCAAATTACTCCCGCAAAGACCATATTTAACACCTACACATCAAGCTCTTCGGACGGGTTTTGCTTTTGGGCTAACCGCGGATGGACCATTGAAATTAAGTCGCCGTATTCAACCATTCCTCTGGGATTTACAATGCCCTATCTTTTGCAGGTTTATTGGAGCCTAAAAAACAGCCCCAATGTTATTTCTGGGAACATCTTTCATAACCACATTTGGCGCCCCATTAGTCGCTTAGTTACCGATAAGCCAATTTGCGGCCATTTGCTTGTTGCAATTGGGCGCAATTTAGATTCAGAAAGCCGCGTTCATATAATGATCGCCAATAGCCATGAAATTATTGAATCCGACAAAAAAAAGATAATGCATTAAGTTTTTTTTTTTGTTTGAAGCAGAAAGTTCTGAACAATGAATTTACTGTTCGGCAGTTTTGCCGTGATCAAACATGTAAAGTGTGCACTTTTCGTTTAGCACATCAACCATATTCTCAACAAGTCAACAAGCGTTTTTAGCTCAAAGGGAATAGCATCAAAACGCCCCTCAATGAAGTCGTCCATGCAACTTAAAACGGCCTTGCGCACATTTTTGTACTTCGGGTTTGCTAGGCGCAACTCTTCATGATTTCTGAGAAACTGCCGAGCATAGCTGGCCAAAGAGGGGCAGGCACATTTTAGATTTAGTGCCACTTGTCTTTGTGCCATCATGGTAAGATCACGAATTTCTTGGCTCTTTTTTTCATCTTTGAGTTCTTTACCTGATGGCTCGTAGTGGTACAACAGTCTCAAAGCAGCAAGGCTTGTTTTGCAAGCGGCTATTGCCAAAGTTGCGCGGTGCATATTAACAGTTTGAATCGTTTTATCAATTGTTGCTAGCACACCCCTAAAGACATGGTGATCCTCGAACATTTCTTTAAGCTCAACTATTTTGTCGCAATTATTTTTGAGCAGCTGTTCAACCAGGTCTGCCGACAATAGTGAGCTTACATGAGCTTACCATGCTACAGGCAATGTTCCAGAAGGTCTTGCGGGGGAGCTATGGAATGCAGCCCTGAACAGCTCTGCGCAAGAGGAGGGCTATGGCATTGACGTCCTATTTGGCTAAAAACGCGAAACAATCTAAGCAAGCCGTAAAATACATCTCATTATAATGATTTTTTTTTTGCTGCGGGCGTTATTGCGCGGAATCCGCCTAACACGGCAATCATTGCGCAAATTTGAATATTTGCCGTATAATGATTTTTTTCGCGTAGCATACGGATTTTTCATTTCTTCTAGGACTGGTTACACACACCCCAACCCCAACCCAGCACTGCTCCTTCCGTTCCTTCCGTGACTCGCCAAATTTGCCCAATGGGTGCGCATTCTTAGGGGATCTAAGCATTGTTGCGATAAATTACCCTGGTGGACTAAAACATTGGGTAGGTAAGGGGAGGGGGGTTTTTGTTTTTGAGGGGTTTTTTTTTAACGTATGCAAGTGAAATATGGAGTTTATATTCACCTCTATCTTTTGAAAAGTGGGACAAAAATGATATTGAAAAGGTTCATCTGCGCTTTTGTAGGTATTATCTAGGTGTTAACAATAAGTCCTCGAATATTGCTTGCAGAGCCGAAATTGGCCGCTTCCCTTTAAAAATCTTTATCGACAAATTATCAATCAAATATTTCAACCATCTAATCTGTTTACCCGAAGAATGAATAAAGAGAAAACAATTTATACGCCCTTGGCGGGAATCGAACCCACATCTTCGGTTATCTAGTCCGACG